>VZTT01036339.1:5477-21706 GCA_013400855.1 Buphagus erythrorhynchus | reverse complement strand
AAAAAAAAAAAAAAAAAAAAAAGAAAGAGAGCTCTTTCAATAGCACTGGAATAATCTAAGGTTATTCACCTCCAAATACTACTCTATTTTTGGAGTGACTCTTCCTATATATAACCAGTGACCCCACTGTCCTCTACCATGTATTTTTGTCATTGCTCTTTTTATTGACTGATGCAGCCTGTTTGCAAAGGTAGGTCACCCACCCAGTCTGTCAGTGGGATTTTGGCAATCTGAAGCCTCAATTGTACCCAACATGTCAGGTGAGGCCACAGTGCTTTGAAAGTTAAAATGAGCTAATTTTAGCAGATTGCACAAAACTTATCTGGAGTCCTACAGAACTTCAGGGTTTCAGGAAAGCAGAAACAGAAGGAAAAATTTGTTTTCTGGGAAAAGAAAAAGCAAGTGAAAGAGCTGGTTTCTATTAATATCCAGTTTGAAGCTGACCCATAAGATAGCCAAATGGCTTGAGATCACAAAGCAAATCAATATATTGACATATTGTCTAATTTTAATTTTCACTACTGAGTTACTTTGCTAAATTGCACAGCAAAAATGTAATACCACCAAAAATACACACTCCCATCTAAAAGGGTGATACTCACACACATGAGCAGAAATGGAGGCTGAAGCAAGCCTTCCATTTGCCACAGCCACCCTCTCCACTTTACTGTTTTTACTATTTTTTTTTCCTGAGTAAGCTTTAATCCAGGTCATTTTTCAATGGCGTGTGCCAAGCCGTGCAAATACTTGCACTGAAGGAAGGATCAGTTACCAGTACCACAGGACTGATTCAAGCTGCTAAAACTGAGGGGAAGAGCAGACTTCTGCTTTGGGGGGGAAGGAAATTGGCTGAAGTTATTTTGCAGCCTAGGAAAGCTCCAGTGTGTCACTTCCCTCCCTCCAGTTTCCAATTCTGTGGTCTACATAGGAGTATGAAAGGAGATTGAGTAAGGTAGGAGTCAGTCCTTATCCCAGCTAACAAGTGACAGGAGAGGAGGAAACAGCCTCAAGTTGTGCCTTGAAGTTGAGTTAGGGGAGGTTTAGATTGAATACTAGGAAAAATTTCTTCATTGAAAGTGTGGTCAAGCATTGGAACAGGTTGCCGTGGGAAGTGGTAGAGTCACTGCTCCTCAAGGCATTAAAAAAATGTGTAAATGTGGTGCTCAGAGAGATGGTTTAGTAGTGGACTTGGCACTGCTGGGTTAATTGTTGGACTCAATCTTAGAGGTCTTTTCCAGCTATAAAGATTCTATGATTCTGTAAGTGCCCATTGTCCCTTTCTCTGCTCTTACAAAACGTGTCTACACTCATATGGAATACAATCAATGAAAAAATAGTTTAATGCAAAAAACTAATTCAATGTGTTTCTTTGGCTTAAATAAACTAGTAAATACCTAGAGTTCTATATTTGATCAGAACAATAAAATACTCAGGTTTAAATTGTAAAATGTATTGATAAACAGAAAGTGTATGAATTTGCATCCTTGAGACCCATAAGCATTTGCAGACATAATTTGCTCCCTGCATCTTATAAATACCATGAAAGATAAACATTTATGTGCAAAGCTTCTATTATCAAGTAGTATTGGGAATCCTACACTTTTTCCACTTCTGAAGGCATTTTTGATAGCTAGAAAAATAAACTAAAGCAGCCTATACCTGCACTGAATTTTAAAGAGAGTAGAACAGAGGCTATAAAGGCTCCACAGGTAGTATCTGCTGCCAAACTAGTGAAATCATAGCCATTCAGTTGATACTCTAAGCGAAATTCTATTTAAGTGCAATGGACAACACTTGATACAACAATAAAATAGTAAATCCACTTCCAGCACTCTTATATGCCCTTTTTCTCTCCATTTGTCCTCCTTATTCAGATGTTGTTCTTCCTCCCAAATCTGCTCTGCATATAAGGCTATCACTATCTTCCATCTTCCAAATCTGTGGAGATACTAATCAAGAAAATTCTCATCCAGTGATCTGGTAACTAGTAGAATGAGCAACAGAGCTGCTCACAAAACTTCTGCCATGCTGTCATATATGCTGTGGATTCAGTAATTCACTAGTGCTGGTTATTTGATAATTTTTTACTGGTGGAAAGCAAGGTTATATGGTTCTGACTACATTAAACTCACAGAGGTCATTAAATGCAGAGATTTGATTTTAGTTTGTATTTCTGCAGCTATCAGCAATTGGGAGCTTAAATTTACATACTAAGCAAAATGTACAACCTTCCTGACAGGGCCCAAATGGAATGTCATTAAAGAAAAGGTCCAGACTACTATATTCACAGCCACATTAATTGCCAGTGCAGCAACATCAGCATCCAGCAGACCTGGATTCTGCACTGGTCCAGCTTTTTCTTTGTCTGGTAATAACAAACAGTAAGGAAGATTCTATTAAACATGTAGAGCATAGAGATGACACCCATCAATTAGCTCCCTAATTAAAAATAGTTGATATTTTTCCTACAAATAAACTGCTGACTTCATAATTATTACTGTCTCACTGATCAAGCTGGTAATCCATGAAGTAATTAATGAGATTGGGAGAAAGGCACCAGAATAATTTTAATATATCAGTGTAGTACATACAGTCTGGCTTATTGAGCAACCATATTTCATGAATATGAAAAAATGTTAGCTGTGCAAGAATTATCCCTGGTATCCTTCCAAGCCACTTAAGAATGGAATATTTCTCCCCATTGCTATGTTCATTTGGAAACAGGGTTATTTAAAGGATGATGATGGTATTTTTAAAATATGCCCAGATCCAGGAAAACAATTATTTAGAGAAAAAGTTCTAAACTCATTAGACTTGTACCTTCCTAGAAAACGACCTTCAGTCTCTGCCCCCCAAAAGACTCCAGAAATAAAAAGTTAAGCGGTTATGCTTCCTTCCTTACCCCTTTTATCCCCTGCTTTACTATTCTGGCATAAAATGTGGCTAGGCTTTATCTTCCATTTAGGTTTTTTAGTATTTGGGCCAAGTCATTTATACATAATGATGACAGAAAGTTTTTTGAATTAGTAGAGAGATTTCACCTTGAAAAAACTGAAATGGGAAGTGATATATAAGAGAATCAACACTTTCAAAATGCTAATGGTGAAGTTTCACAGAACAGAAATACAGCAGGGCTTAAGGAAATGAGATAAATCTGGCATTCAGTTCATTTGAAGATTATGTCACAAAAGCCAGAGGTGAATTTCATTTCATAATCATCTTCAATATATTTAACAGGATGACAACAGGCATATAAAATAGTATATATACTATACTATACTAAAATACTATACTATTACTGTCTTTAAATGCAATAATTCTTAAAGCTGTCAAATGAGACACACATTGCAGACAAAATATTCCGCATTAGTGCCCATTCAATATATAGTAGAAATTAAAAAAAAACTCAATAACCTGAATGTTAGTGGGAATTTTCAGAAGACTACAATTATTTTAACTACTTCAAGCATCCAGATTCTGCTAGTCCCTCCACGCTGAACAGCAATCATACCCTTTGAGGAATACAGCCATACTTCCAGCCAGGGTCCAGGCAGCAAATCTCACCCATAATGAATCAAGACTGTTTTTCAAGATTTGGGTAATGCAGTTTTAGGAGGAGAGCTCCCTGGCTGCAAGGTTCCTTTGTTCAGGAGTGCAACAGTGATGTGCCAGGGAGGTCTGCCTTCACAGTTCTGTGCTTTGGAGTGAAACAGCACAGCTCACCTGGCTTCCCAGGACAGTGACTGGACAGCTGTGGCTTCAGGACAACCTTTCCTAAAGCATCCAATTATCATCTTCCATTTCAATCCTGACTTTTATCACTTTAATAGCTGAATGTAGAAAGCTGCCATAATGAGCTTTGCTAACCACTTGCCAGTGCCCTCAGAAGGATTTTATTTTTAACAATTTGGAACATGCCAAGAAAGAACTGAAAGGTCAAGAAAACTGAGGAGCTAGAAGAAATGGATATGCTGTTTTCAGGCAGCTCAACTTGATACACATGGTGACCAATTAAAATTTCTAGTTTACTGCTTTTCCCTGGACCCCTCAGGGCAAGAGCTCTACTTAATTTATATAAAGGACCATTACCATATTCCTGATTACAATATTTACAATCCAGAACTATGTTTATGGGGGATTTTGATTCAGTGATGTAAATACTACAACTTAAACTGTTGGGAAATTCTGTTCCTTTGCTTTGCCCTATTAAAATGAGCATGAATAGCAGCATAGAAAGAGGTTTAGCCAGATTTTGATCTTCATTATATGAGTCAAATTTTGTTCTCCAACCCTTATATTTACCAGTATTTTCTGATTTTCCAACTTTTATTTTGTGTTTTCAGGCAAAATAAGTATAATATCTCACAGTAAAACAGCCTGTGATTTAAAGACAAACCTGCCCTATTCTACAACCTTTTACCAGAAATATTCTCCATCTTTTTCTCTAGTGTGGGCCAAATCTTATTAGATCACTTTTTCTTGCAGTCAGAGAGGCACAGCAATCATCTCTCCTGACAAATACAGCTCCAGAACAACTGTAAATTCAAGTTCAAGGAAACATTGATATACTGAATATTTTTTTTGTTTGTTTATTAGATATTCAAGAGGGTATTTTTACATACCCTTTCAGGCAAGCTAACGCCCTTCTTGCAGGGAGGGACAGAAAAAAGAGATTAGATAATCACATGGCTTTGGCCAGTACTTCATGATCCACCAGCAAATACTCTGCAGATTAAAGTCTGAGGAAATGGTAAAAAAATGGACTTGCACTAACCAGCTCTCAGGGCAACTCTTAGAATATTTCATACCATCATTAGATGTTTCAGTAGGAATCAATGAAGGCATATGTGCCTTATCTTAGCACTGGTGAAGATTATGAACTGCTTTCATAAATACTAAGCAAAATGTGTAAAGAGCCAGGAAAAATATTGGAAAGATGAATCCATTTGGCTCTGTGCAATTCAGTCTTTCTGCAAAGCACAGAAAGTGCTTCTTGTGGGGATTAACTGATCATTTTCACAGTACATGCATTATTTTTAATTCTTTGTGGCTTATTCCTTAAGTCACTTAGCTTAAATCCATATGGTTTTAAGTATTAGATGATGCCAAAGCAACCCTGCTTTGGATAGACAAGACTTATTTCAGATTCCAGGATTCCAAAGTGTGTGTGTGTGTGTATGTGTGTGTGTATGTGTAGTTAAAAGACTTAGGATTGATCCTGACTTGCAGAAATAACTCATTACCATTTTTTGGAAAGCATTTGTTTTTGATGCACTGTTTTGGTAGGTACACTGGCATTTGGCCAGTGCTCAACCTGCTACATCCACTAAACTATTATATGTGCTAGATGTGTCTGGCATCACACTGGCCCTCATATACAAAATTCTTTATGAAATTAAAAAGAAACATGTCACCTTAAGAAAGGTCAAGTTATGTCATAAGGCATGAATTGAAGCTGTTGAAATCAATGTAGTGCTATGTAGGACTAACAGTTTGTAGAACAGGGTTTATTGTCAGTGTAGTTTATGTTGCTTTAGAAGCATTCTAAAAGCTCAAAAAGCCACTGCCAATCCAGGCCAGTTGTTGGTAGAGATGTACCAACAGATATAAGTAACCACTGTGATTTAACCACAGCCTTGGGCACATGACCACACATTTTCCACTGAGTGCCCCTGAACACTCTTCAGATTTTTACTGTATGTTTGTTGTGATTTTTTTCCTCTTTCAGACTATAAAAATCATACTAGTATGTTTCTAAATGCTTTTGCACAATGCAATATATACATTACACTTTGTGATGACAAAAATCTATCTGCAAGAACAGGTTAATGAATCCAGAGCATTGACAAACACCACATGTAAACTGTATATCACTTTTGTCACTAAAATTTCTTATGATACATTAAGTGATAATGATTTCTCATTTCAATACTATGATGCGAGATTTTCTGCCACAGTATGCTCAGTTTCAACTTTTAATTAAAAAAAAAATCTGTAGTATCCATGTAAACTTTGGCATTCTACAAAATGCTTTTTTTTGTATTTGCTTGTTATGCATTGCGAACTAAACCAAAGACAGAATAGAAAAAAAATGGAAAAAAAAAAACTTTACCCTCATGAAATGAAGAAGAGTTAGCCATGGCAAAGAGATGTAAATAGGAAAAATTGAATGCAAGGTGTGTGGAAAGTAAAGATGTCACTGAAAACAGGGGAAAAGAAAACAAAAGAAAAAGTGAAGAGGAATGGGGAATGGCTCCTCTTCAATAATAAATTCTGAAGGCTAGTTTTCCAATGTTTTTTGTAAAGATTGTGAAAAGAAGTAAATGCATGGACAACAGAAATAAGAGCTGCCATCATATCTACAATCAGCAGTGATGTTGCTAAGCAGAATATTCTCTTGTCAGTGCAGTATAGAAAATTGTAATTAGTACTGAATTATCATCAAGAAATTTACATGTGAAGTCACAGCTCTGCTGAACGTGTTAAGGAAACCAAGTCATGAGCTAATATCTACATCAAAATAACTTTGTTATATATGCAACTCACAGAACATTTTTAACTGTATTACACATCACCTCAACCTTGCTCTAGCATTTGTGATTTTCCTGATTGGTAAAGTGGAGGCAGAATGTTTTTAACGGTGTGGGGTTTTCTGGTTAGACAACACTGATCCACTGGTAGAATATTACTCAGAAAATAAACAGGAAAAAGCTATTTCCAAGGGACCCAGACACAAAATGCAAGTTTTGAATCTGGATTCCCAATTCAGCTCAGTATATTGATGTTCAGTTGTTGATGGCATTATTGATTTTGTTGTTACTGATCACTTGTTTGCTTTTTGAGAGATGACATATGGAAGAACCCTGTATCTTCTCCTCCCCTATCAAAGAGGTTTTGGTCTCATCATAGTAAAGAAAAGGAACCAACTTAGAAATCCTTAAAATAGGCTTCACAGAATAAAGAACTGTTCACCATCCAGCATTAGTTTGGTTTGCTTTAGTAACTAAAATTGTCTCTCCATTGTTTTTGTCCATGTCTCTGCTCTGCATGAAAGGAACAAGAGCTTTAGAGTGGCTATAGGACTAAGAAGGTGACAGCCCCTACCCAGCTTAACATCTCTAGTGCAAAGTAGGCAGGAAGTGCTGTGGTATTCATTTTCAGTGCACAATTCCCCATTACTACTTAGCATAAGCATAAAGAGGGTGAGGCAACTTGAAAGTGATTGTTGCTTTTCCCCCTGTTCTCCCTGAGTGACTGGGAATGGCATTGGACTAGTGGAACAATAAAGAGGAGCCCAGTAACCAGAATGGTCATGCATCCAAGCTGCTATAAAAGCCATTTAACTTCAATTGTCTTCAAAGGCTACTGCTAAGTCACACCTTGTCTGTCACATAGGTCCACTCTAACTTGTTGGGTAAATTTGGATCTCTGAAAAGACACCAAATGGTAGATTTAATCAAATTCATTTAGACAGGATGGATGAGCCTCAGAGCAGCTGAGGTTGTCCTTCCTATAGAGCACATGACATAGGGGCAAAACCAGTAAGACATATCACTGTTAAATATTATCTGGACTCACACAGCCAGATCCACCATGGTTTTGGAATACACTGGGCAATTCCACTCACACATCCATCATCTTTTCTAATAACTCATGTAGCCGCAAGACTTCTCCAACCCATTGTTCTCTTTGTAAATAAATTAAACAAAATCATACACTTACCATAAATACATTTACATTGCACCATAAACTGCTCTGAACTCCAAACCTCTCCTCATAGGAAAAGACATTAATACACTCTGAACTGGTTTTCCTTAAAAAGCCCTGATTTATTGCTCTGCCCTCTCTTAAAAAGCCTTTTATTTATTTGACAATATTTTACACAAGCTGTCAAAAGCAGCCTGAAAATTTATAACGGTTCTACTCTCTGGATCCCCTTTCAATTCAAAACCATAATTTATTTATTTTCTTCTTTTAACAAGTTGTCTAACAGTCTAGAATGACATGATTTGCCCTTGTAAATACCATTCTGGTTTGACCCTATCAAGTTATACTTATTTAAGTATTCACACTATTTTATCCTTGAGCTTAATAGGTTCTCCATGTAAGTGGTAACAGGAAGACATCAGCTAAACCCTTCGCAACATGTTGTGGTTTGGATTATGGATTCTTATTGGCTCCTATTCTGCATCTAAAGAAAACCCACAAAACAACCCAAATTCCTCCCTCCAATACCCTCCTCTCCCCCTCCATGTTCTGGAAATGAACAAAAATTCCTATAAATAAGATTTCCTGCCTAACATGTTAAAAACAAAACAAAATAAAACAATAACCACCAAAACTAAAAAATACAAAACACTCTAGGCTTTCATCCCAATAGTGCTTCCAAGGAAACTAGAACAAGGAATAAAAGTTTACCTCCATCACACACAGGTGGCATATGCTACATGCACTCATAACTTTCAAGTAAGCAGAGGCTTATGTGCTTTGAAACAAATTTGTAAACATAGTTAAGAAACACTAAATGGTAGAATTTGTCTACATTTCCATACCATTCCTTTCTAATAATCTCTACAATAAAAACGTTCATATGATTTATCAAGCTTTTAGGTTTCCATGTTTAAGCCAAACAAAAACCTGGGAAAAAAATACTACCTGCTACTCCAGAAGAACCATAGCAACAGCACAAGCTTTACAAAAAACCAGATATATGCATGCTGGAAAGCTCATAGACCTATGTGAAATGCATTTAGTGTTCTGTTGTTATGTTGCAATAACAATTCCTTTATAACCTAAAGTTCTGCTTCCAAATCTGAGGAAAAGGTGTGTTTGGCTGCTGAAAGGATGCTACTGTACAGAAGTGCTTTACTACTAAAGCAGTCTGGGTAGACACCACCACACCAAAATGACATTTCATGGCCAGGATCCCCGGCTCTGCCTGTGACAAACAGGGGCTGTGTGGGCACAGCTGCGAGCGAGAGCGACGGCAGCAGCTGCTGGGCTCCCTGAGCACAGGCACAACATGGCTCTGGGGCTCGTGCCCACTGCCCAGGACTGCACCCACAGCACCCTGCTCACCAAGGGCCATGCACTGCAGCACCCACCCAGCAAACACCACTGCTCCTGCTTTGCCAGCTTGAGGAGGAAAGAGGGTGAGAGAAGAACGAAAAATAACCTGTTGTTGCTCCTTTCCAGGTGACTTCCTGATTAAATGGTTCATGGGTCAGGAACACAAGTTGTTTACAATAGAAATTTAGACTGCTTTTAATTGGTGTATGCAGTAAAATTTAGTAAAATTGACCGGAACTGGGTTTCTGTTCCTTTGTATTGGAAAGTGCAAAGATTACTAACTGCACCAAACCCACAATCTTTTGCAGTAGTAAAACCATGGCAGAACTATTACATCAGTTAAACAAGTATGCTTTATTATTCTTGGCCTTCTCACTTGCTTCAGATTTTTAAACAAAAATAACAAGAGCCTTCCTATTCAAAATAGCTCACTATTCCATATTTGCTTTTAATTTTTTTTTAAACAGAAAACCCTAACGAAACTATTTTAAGTAAAGCAGAAATGATTCTTTAATCCTGCAGTTAAAATTTGATATAAAAGCATTCACATTCATTGCCAATTCCTCAATCTGCCTCTTGAATCATACAAAAGTCACTAAAAAGCAGAAACTTGTACCATAAACTTCTTAGGCAAACTGTAGAAAGCACTATAACTTACCGATGTCATTGCTTCTTTCAGAGGAGTCTTTCTCTAGAGTGCCGGATACTGTACTGCCCACTATTTCCACTTTTGGACTATCACTCCTGCATTTGGATCAAGAAGAGGAGATGTTTTATTGAGAGTTTTTGTGTGGGTTACAGTAAATTGATAGCTAACTTGCAATTAATAATGAGAGAGCAAAGTATTCTTCCTTTGCAGCACCAGAGTAATAGCAATGTCAGCGAGAGCAATCTCTAGCAAGTCGACATGCTGTGTGGATTAACCTTATCCCATTTCTCCCTAACACCTGTCAAAAAAGCCTGTTTTAGACACCCTAGTGTCCGGAGTCATTCTTCAGATGTTCACAGCATCTCAGCATGGGAGAAACCTAAGGGCAAGGGGACACTCTTCATCTTTGTAGTTTTTTCTAATTAATTGGCTTGCACAAACTACACCAGTGGACTACCTGGAATGCTGCAGAAAGCAAGAGAACCTCAAGCTAGCATTGTGTGTTTCAGCAGTTCCAAGTATTTAATCACAAATGCAACTCCTCCAACATGTTTTTGCACTTTTCTTATGAGACTAGACTATGACTACTGTTTCTACACTTCAAAGAACCAAGATCACCTAATTTTTCAGAAATGTCTTTTGAATAGTAAAGTGTCAGGAGTTATGATACTTTATACAGAGGAGCTATTTTAAAACCAAACAGGAGATCAAACAAAAGCAACAAAATTATCCCTGCATTGGAGAACATTCTATCCTAAAAGTACGTGAGTTTACTAAAATACTCTACCTATTGAAACAATATAAAAAAATAAACAGCGGTAGGCAAGTAACTCAGTATTGCACAGGTCACTCAAATCTTTGATATTTACCGTGCTAACAACTGTTCAGTTAATGCAATACATTGTAGTTGCCATAATTATCAGGTCACTTGATAAATACAATAGTTTTTTCCACAATGACTATTCCCAGTGTAACACTATAAAAATTAAGATGCATGTAAGGTACCAAATTTAGGGATAAAAATATAGATCTGCCCCAAAACAACCCAGGCAGAGGTATACTATACAGTGCAATAATTAGCTGTTGACAGCAAAATATGTAGTGAGCTCACAAATCTTGTTGATTTTTTCACTGGTGTCTGCTTTTGGTACCATAAGCTGATGACAGATGGCCTGAACCTCAACTTATGGCAGCAGCTTATAAGCAAAACACTAAATGGCTGGAAACCCTATTTCTGACTTCAGGAAGGCTGTGATAAAGAGCTGAAAATTTTTATTAAAACCAGAGGAAGTCATAGATTAAACAAATATATATCCCATTAAACCCTGTGACAGGGTGAAAAGTGGACAAAAAACCAGACAATCAGATTAAAAGCAAACTAGTCCTCCACAGCTCTTAATATGGCAGGCAGTCTGCACCAGGGACACAGAAGAAATGTAACACATGCATAGAAAAAGGTATTAATTGGCAAGATAATAAATAAGGGTCTTTCTGAGTGATCTACCTGAACAATTATTTTCTTATTTTCCAGTCTTTAACTTCTTCTTATATTGCTTATATATTTGTAAACCTATAAGAAGCAACATAGTTTCTTGGCTGACAGAGCAATGAGCATCTGACTGCATACTCTGTTTTGCACACATGTATTTCCCAGCAATCTGAGAGCACAATGTGAGTTGGAAGCACTCTAGGAAATGTGTGAGTATGGCTTTGGAGAGATTCTTAGAATGGCATGATTTAGGGCTGAAAGTCACAACATTTACCATTTGCCTACAAAAGATACCAAGATATATGGCAACAGCCCCACAAAAAACCCCCAACCCTGTTGTAAGAAGAATCAACAGGCTTATTATGCCACTCTGCATTCATACTGTTGTGAAAGGAGTGGAGCCCTCCCTTCTCATTCACAGTGTGTCCCTCTCTGCTCGTGCCCATACAGACAGGCTGTCAGCTTGACCAGACAGATGATCAGCCTGAGAGAAACCCCACACTAATAGAAGTCCCACTGCAAACTGATTAATTGCCATCTGGAGCAACTCCCTGACCCATATGGCTGCACAGCTGCACAAATGCTGGTGCTAAACGTAAGGGAGGCTGAGGGAATGGGGTGCCAGGACAAGGAGCCCTGTTAGCAGTGGCATGGACATGGGTTGGTTTAAACTGATTGTAAAGATGCACCTTCTATAGGTGTTTATGGCTTGACTACTCAAGAAGTGACTTTTCTGTAAATTGTAGAATCATGGTATATCTAAGTAAGCTGTGAAACCTTTGGAACAATCTGACAGCTATTCACTGTCACACATGGTTTTTATCTGTCCTATTGCCCTTGAAGCCCTACTCTGCCTCCAGTGAAGGAGGATTTTATTTAAATGGAAAAACAATCATCACTAGAAAAAGTCAGTGAGATGCATAAAATGAAAGCCACTTACTTAGGACAGAAGAAAACCCTTTTTGGCTTAGCAGCTGCCATGGAAATCTCACGGGACTCACTTTGTAACTACAGCAATTTTTCCCTAAGGATCATGTAGTGGTTTTGGCTGGGATAGAGTTAATTTTCTTTATAGCAGCTTGCATGTTACTATGTTTTGAATTTGTGCTGAAAACAGCATAGATAACAGAGGGGTGTTTTCAGTATTACTGAGCTGTCCTTGCACAGAGTCAAGGCCTTTTCTGCTTCTCCTATCATCCCACCAGTGAGGAAGGTGGGGGTGGACAAGGAGCTGGCTGGGGACACAGCTGACCCCAGCTGACAGAGGGATGTCCCACACCACATGACATCATACTCAGCATTTAGAGGTGATGAAAGAAAGACATGGGGGATGTTTGGAGTTATGGCATTTGTCTGCACAAGTCACCACTGCAGGTGATGAAGCCCAGGTTTCTAGGGGATAGCAGAACAGCTGCCTGCACATGAGAAGTAGCAACTTTCTTTGTTTGCTTGCACATGCATCATTTGCTTTTCCTGTTAAACTTTGTCTCCACCCACAAGTGTTTTTACTTTTGCCCTTCTGATTCTCACTCCCAACCCACTGTGGGGGAGTGAGTGTGTGCATGGGGCTCACCTGCCCAGCAGGGTTAAACCACAACACGTCACCAAAAGTTCGCTGATTCAATTTTTATTCTAATTGCTTTAGGTTTTTCAGATTTTAGAAATGGATACCAGTAAGTCTTAAAATAATTACTATCTTATTGACTGAAAGATTTAAAAACAAAACACTTTTATTGAAGTGACTGCTTCCACGTGAAGTTTCATATTTCTTAATTATCCAAGCAAGTAAAAATAATTTCCATTTTTTCTGTGCTAGACATAGCAAAGCTTGGACAATGAAGAGCATAAAAAGTTTACTGTTTAGGTGTGCCTTTTGCCTTTGATAACATGAAAATTGAAATATCTTTAAAAATACATGGTTATTTCATACAATTTTGTACTTAGGAAAAAAAAAAGGAAAACACAAGAGCAGCAAAATACCCTTCCAAAATTCTGAATGCTAAAATTTTATAATATGTTTAAAATATTTCAGGCAAAGGATAGAACAAAAGAACAGCTACTCCATTGCATGCCTCACCCATGAACTGAACACTAGAGTATGTCTTGGTCTTTCCAAGACATCACAGAGCTAAATCTGAGGATTGTAACAAATACTTGTATTTCCAAGTATGGGCAGGTGATCAGGAGGTATGGACTGTATTTTGGAGCAACTGGGCAAGCTTGTTCATAGCCAAGTCCAAAAGAAGCTGTGGCAGTAGCACCTGGATTGAAGGGTAAGTTCTCAGAGATGTACAACCAAAGCATTTCAATAAAATGAAACTGGGAGCAATAGGCAGGTGCCTCTTTTCATTTGCCCCAGATTTCTCACTAAGAGCATTTTTTTATTTAACCATATGTGGAGGAATGAAGGGGATCAATGTACAGCATTTCACTCTACTCTAATCTATACTCTATTCTGATATTTAATTCACCATACTATACTTGAACTCCAATAGTTCAATGGCAGCTAATTTTCCTAACAGTACAATAGTAAAAATATTTCCATGCCTATATTCTAGTTTTCCTGCAAGATACATAACTTTACCCTTTTAGGCAACTGCTTTTATTCTGATTTTCATCTAACTATATATGAAGGAAATCTACAGTGCACAACCCAGATGCTGATGACCAAAATGTAGCCACCTAGAATTGATTAGGACTACAGTGAGGCCTTTAATTTCTGCAGCCTTTGCTCTAACAGAAAATAAATGGACTTGTGTTGGCAAGTCCAATTTCTCAATGCTCCTCAAAGGTTGTAACCACTCTGATAAAAAGCATCATGTAACTGCAGAGTGACAACCAACATTAGAGCATAAATATTTGACAGCATTATTCTGCAGTGGCACCAGCTAAAACAACATTGAAGATGTGTATTTTGCTAAAGTTTGATCTAAAATGATCAAAGAAAGCAGACTGAAACCAGGATGACAGTATTTGAAACGTGCATTGCCTAATGTTATTTCTAAGCACAATCCAAGGTTTTGCACTGACTTAGTGCCCAAGCTAAGATGAAATAATTTGAGGTAAACTAAGTCAAGATCAACATTCTGATGCAGGTATTTCCCACACATTCTGCACTGTTGCAGTAACAGTAAAATTGCATCAGTAGAAATGAACTAGTCATGAACAGTCTAAGACTGCTGTTATTGAGAAGATAGTTATGATCCAGCCAGATGACTATAAGGATTTTCTTTTTTCTTGTTGTTCTTTAGATACAGCTTACTGTGAAATAAATTGGGACATAAACTGTAAAACCTAAATTCTTTAAATGCATGGTTTTCCCACTAGTCCCAAAACACTGGATGGAAGGAGAGCAATACCTTGCATGAGTCACAGGCACAACTGGTCTCTCTGGTCGTCTCGGGGGCAAGGTACCAGGTCTGTTCACAGCGTTGGCTTTGGGTGGCCGAGGTTTTTTCGGAGGTATAGCAGGAACTGAAGGCTTCTGCAAGTCCACTTGTTTTTGGTCTCTCTCTGATCTTTCTTTAAATCAATCATTTCCAGAAAAAAGAACAGGGATATTATTAAGTGGAATTCATTTGCACTCGCAAGTCTACATTCAAAGAAGAAATCTTCAACTGTAGGTAGACTGTATACAAAGAAGAACCTTCCCATTTCTGTTCTAAATAATTCTTTATTTGATATATTTGCCACAAATCAGTTGTTCAACCTGCCTGGCTGTTCTGCCTGCAACGCTTCAGCCAAAACATGTGTGCAGCATCTTAATGGGAATATTATTTTTTATTTTAGTAACTTACTGGTTTCTGACTGCAAAGTACAAGAATGGCAAGAAATTACATACCATATGGTACAACTTCCCATGAGCACAACTTATATTCAATTTTAATATGAAACAATATTAATTTAGAAGGTCACAAAAATAATTATGCTAGATATTCTTAACATCTCTTGAACAAACAGAGAAGTGCCATTTTTTTGGGGGAAAAAAAGCATGTTTCAAGTGAACTACAGTTAAGTGAAAATAAAATACAAGCACAAAAATTTAACAATGTCTAGCAGGATGTAAAGCCCTCAGAAAAATCAGACCTATTATTTAGGTTTTAAGCACAGATTTATAGGCTGAATTTTTCATCTTGCCAGTGAAAACCTAGATAATTTGCAGAACTGATTATGCATAGTTAAGGAGTGCCACCATGCTAATATCCAATGCCAAACATACAATGCCTGTGCATTTGTAAAGTACAATACACACATGAATAACTCTTCTAAAAAATATGCTCTAAATTCCTAATACAAAACAAAGATGTAAGCATGCTTGCCACACCAGAGAAGGCCTGATTTTTCTTAAAGAAAGGACAAAACTCTCCAAGGAACAAAGTTCTGCTCTCTATATCCTGCTATTCCAACATCCCACTTCCCTTGACAATGCTGCCTATGATATGCCATGAATGTTACACTTGTGTATACATATAAGAGGTATTGGGAATGTTACAGGGTATTGCTTAATGCATTCTTAATGAAAACCCATTAATGAGAGGATCATGGAATAAATCCCCAGAAACACAATGCACATAATGTTTGGAATAGTCCAGTTAGCGACTATTGTTCACAGGCAGTATGCTTTGAGCAGATGCAGCCATCAGGTCCTCAGTAACAGTGAAGCTTTTCCAGCATACTGTGTAATTTTTACACACTTAATCCTGTGACAATTTATACTGTGTCAGTGTCCAAGAATCTAAATTGTGTGAGGGACAGGCTGGGCAGTGTGCCAACACACAGCTCAAACGATGTTCCTGTGCCACCCCTGCTGTCACACCACATGAGCAATTCCTGCCACTCCCTGGTACTCCTGAAATGTAGGCACAACTCCTACAGCCTAATTTCAATGTTTAGAAAAGTTACAGATATTTACAACCCAGGAAAGTAACATATTTAAATTTCCTCTGCTGTTTTAGCAGTCAGCTTTGTAAATCCAAAAATGGAAAGCAAAGGGTTTTATTGCTAAGATAACCATGAGGACCT
>VZTT01036337.1:34097-75446 GCA_013400855.1 Buphagus erythrorhynchus | reverse complement strand
TTCCAGAGAGGGATTATGCAAAAATAAAATACTGATGCATTGCTGATCTGTGAAAAATAGTAAGGTTAAGATTTGTGTTGTGTGTGTCCCCCTTATTCAAGAAAAAAAAAATCTCTATCAGAAATCTCTAATTGGAAAAAGAACAGAAAGTCTATTTTATAACCAGGTCTATTTAATGTATTATCCACATTTGTCTGAAGCCAAGAAAAAAAGCCAAAATCTTAGACATTCATATGGACACAAAGCACTTTTTTGTTCAACAAGCTGTCTTTAAAGAAAAAAAGAAAATTTCAGTTTTTGTAACATGTGTACACACACAAAAAATTAAAAATACACAAAAATTAAAACTAAGCCTCCTTGGAAAAGGAAGAAATGGAATAGGTGCATATTTTAAAAAGCATGAATAACTATGTCCATCCTACTGGATAAAACTACTTCACAAAGTGAGATAAAAGCTCTTGTCCCTGATCATCTATTCTGCTTAACTGTCAGCATGCTTGGATCACCCCAGTTTTGCCTCAGAACTCTCTAAGAAGGTGCCCAAAAATATCAGTGGCAGCTTCCAGTAGATGGCATGGAAAAGGCTGCACCAGATTTGGCTCCATCCCTTCTACATCAGCCTCCAGCTTGTGCCACAGGCTTGCACTCACACACACCTCTGCTCTGCAGATAAGGTTACAGCATATCAGCTTTCAGCTCCACACTAGAGCAGCACACAACTCTGTTGAGCTGGAACTCAGCCCTCATTTGAGACGCTTTGGTTTTGGCAAATAAAGAAGATATGAACTGCCATCTTCGAGGGACATGTAAGGTCCAGAGGATGCTCAAGGCCCAGTGCTCTGTAGTGTGAACAGAGGCAGCTTGTATTATTTGTTTCAGGGTCAAGGGAGGTTCCTGAGCATGTAGAAACATGTCAACATTGCATATGCAGATAAGTCTGCATGCATGCTCCTGCATGCAGAGTCTACACAAACACATGCAAAAAAATTTGTTCTATTTCTACAGTGTGTGTGATTTAAAAGACTCACCTTCAGATAAATGTTAAGTTTCAAGATGGTACAAGACTGAAGACAATATAAGCTTGCATCACTTGCAAAATGTTGTACTTACTCTCATTTAATCTGTTATATTCATATCACATCTGGTTTAGCTCCACTGAAAATACACGTTGGTTTCATAAAGGAAGCATACATGCTTCAGTCTAGCTCTTTAGCAGGGTATACCACTCACCACAAAAAATATAGGATATAGTAAGTGATGAAAATATTACAATATGAGTAATCAGTGAGCAAAAGTAATATCCATTACAGGTAGGTTAGACCACCTTAGTCAGGTTAAGCTCAAGATACAGGATCAGAAAATACCATTGTTCTCCACTACATCAAGTTCTCAGGTAAGATTATTTCCTTCAGTTACTGCCAACATATACTGCCTCAGGCACGTTTGGGATTTTCAGTAGTGGAAAGGAGGCTAAATCACAGAACCAATGAACAGTAATAGCTAATACAAATGCCCCTGGCCAAACCTTGGAGCTGTAAGTAGCACGGGACTAATGGTGAGATGAAATAAGGATGAAAAAGTCAAAGCAAACATCCTTGTTAACTCACTTTGCTCTAGGAAAAAGCAGAAGTACATTTTGGCTTGCAGGAGATCTTATAGCATCTTCCAGTAACTAAAGGTGACCTACCTACAAGAAAGCTTGAGAGGGACTTTTTATGTGGGCATGTAGTGATAGAACAAGGGTAATGACTCCAAACTGAAAGAGGAAAGATTTAGATTGGATATTAGGAAAAAATTCTTTACTGTGATAGTGGTGAGACATTGAAACAGGTACCCAGAGAAGCTGTGTCCTGGAACCATTCAAGGACACGTTGGATGGGGCATTGAGCAACCTGGTCTAGTGGAAGATGTTCCTGCCCATGGCAAGGGTGTTGGAACTATGTGATGTTCAGTGTCTCTTCCAATCCAAACTCTTCCATGATTCTACAGTTGTGACTGAAGGCTTTGCTATGTACATTATGGTTTAATGCTGTGAACCAAGGCCCTCTGCTTTGACTTCCCTCCTGGACAGCACTGCCTGGGGACTGGCCTCGCACAGTGGCACAGCTAATGTGTAACCAAGTGCATGGTCATCACTGGGGGAGGAAGCCTTTGGGCATTGCACATTTCTCCTTTTCATTGCACAGCAGCATCCCTTTGCAGACAGACCTTCAGAAGTGTTTCTCTAGGGGACAATGCCACATTGCTGCTACATGTAGGACAATTAATTTTCCTCCAAGTCTTCAGTCAGGGAGTTTGCCTGAGGTCACAAGTTCATCTCTGAAGTAGAGTTAAACTACAGAAGAGTAAGTAAGTGTAGCTAAGTTCTTGCATGCTGAAATGGAAGTACAAAACTGCATGTTTTACAGTGCAAACCACCCTTCTATATATTCAACCTTTCCAGTTTTATAAGTAGTGAGAAAAAAAAAAGAAAAAAACAAAAACAAAAACCAAACCAAACCAACCAAACAAAAAACACCTCATGCTTTTTCTTAACAGGAAAAACCTTTACTAAATCATACCCCAAACTGAGATGTTATGAGTGCTTGGTATTGATGTACACCATTTGCTATAAACTGAAACTCACATGAAACCACAGGCTCTTTTTTATGGACATAATGCATCCAGAGATTAATGGATCAGGTCTTAAATTTCTATTAGCTTGTTATTAAAGATTATGACAGACTTATTTTCTCCCTAGTTTATCTAAAGTATGAAAAGTGGCAAACCCAATGAATTCTTATTTTCTGATCAGCCATTAATTTGATTTACAATGAATTTGTACAGTGCCTGATTTACACTAAAGTTTTATCACTGCTTCTCTGCAAAACGCAGACAATTAACTAATGATTTCTACTTCTGCAAGCACAGAGGAAAGAAGATCATTATCATGTCTGTTTCCTTTCCAGCATGATCAGACCTCAAAGATGAATCTGATGACATGCACTAACATTCGGTTGACATTTTTTAATCAGAAATACTGAGAACAACCCTAAGTGAGCACGGCTGCCACTCATGAGCTAGATGTGTCTGTGCAAGCACAGCTGTTGATTTCCTTAAAGACTTTGAAAGGTATTTTATGTAGGATTGATGCACCATACCTTTATTCTCCTAAAAGCTGAGATGATGAACTTATAAGCCTTGCGGCTATACATGAAGAAAAAAACAATGTGAGCTTTCTCCTTTATTTCTCAGGATTTGACATTTTTCTCCAGTGTTACAGAAAACACTAGATTTATTCCCTTGAGACAGAATCCTTTAATAAAAACTGGTATAAATGTAGTGCACAAAACTGAAATATTTTTGCAGTTGAGAGCAGAAAACCCCCAAAATCAATACTATATTTACAGTGTTTTCATGATAGCTACCTAATAATCACTTCAACTCCTGGGAAAACCCTAATAGTTATGAAAGAATACAAGACTAAGTAACCTCTTTAAAAACTAAGCATGCTAGTAAATCTCCCTCGTAGCTAATGAAAGCAACTTTTTATTCAAATAGGTTTTCCATTAAAATTAAACGAAAAAATCAGCTAATAGGAATAATCAGCACTTGCTTCACTGAAATATTTTCGAACAAAAATCTAAGGATAGAAGTGTCTGAAACATGAAATACTGACATATGAAAATTGCTGTTTATTAAAATGTGAATGTCAGAAGTTAGTGTCAGAATGCTATAGATTTTGCTTGAAAAGTTATGCTGTGTTTGAACTTTATATTATGACCTTGCATTAAATAACAATTACATAATGGCATAATAATTTAACTATCATAGCATCTTTTTGAAAATAATTGAAAACAGATACCATTAAAAATATTAATTATTGATACACCATATCCTCTTTTCAAGGTCAAATACTATTTCCTTGTTTTTTTATAATATAATTTGGTTCTTTTAATGCTACTCAGATTATGTGCTAGCAGCTGAGAAAAAGTTGCTGGTTTTGAGAATAATCTCCTTGATGTGATTTTCTTTCTCTACTGAGCACAGAGGGAACATAGAGAAAAAAAAAGGCTAGATAGATTCTTAAAATGCCTTGACTATACTCACAGGTAATTTCTCAAAACCACGTGCTTTCCTTCAATAGGAACAATAGGAATAGTACAATAGTACAATAGGAATAGTAGTATCAGCTTTGCAAAGCCTTGGAAAATCAGTGTATATTTACAGCATCTTCAAACTATCAAAGGAAAAAATGCATGGAAATCATGGAAGGAAGGAAGGAAGGAAGGAAGGAAGGAAGGAAGNAAGGAAAGGAAAGGAAAGGAAAGGAAAGGAAAGGAAAGGAAAGGAAAGGAAAGGAAAGGAAATGAAAGGAAAGGGAAGGAAGGAGATCTATCTATGTAAAGAATGGTGTGAGGGTAATGGAGAAAAGAAGCAATGGGACTCATGGGCTGTGAAGATGAGAGTGGTTACAGAAATTATCAGAAAATTTTTAAACAGAAAGAGTTGATATGAAAGGATTTCTTATGTATGTAATATCATCTACAGATTGCAATCTTGAGTCTAAATAAATTACATATTCAACAGAATTTAATAACTTACTAAGAAATAGCAAGATAAGACTTTTTGTCTTTTTTTCCAAGTATTACATGGCTTTTTTATCCCGGATATCACTTCATCTACAGAATTCTAATAATTTGGATCATGTTTAGGAGCCAAGACTTGAAAATAATCAGAACTTCAAAGGACTAATCACTGATCACAGATACATAGTATATGCAGTCTGATGTCTTTCAGTGCTCCTCTACTTTGAAACAACAAAAAGCAGTCAGCTTTTCTACTGGAGATACGATCTAGAAATTCTGAAAAAAATGCAGTCTTACACAGGAATGTAACTTGCTCACTTAAAGCCCATTCTTATGGTAAATACCATAGAATCAAACAATTAAAAAAAAGTGTCTGTTATCATAAAATATTCCTGTTATCACAGAATCCAAAAAATAGCCTGCTGCCAGCTTTGAGCTCTGGCTGTAGAGTGCCTTGCACATGAAGAATTTGGCAAAGGCCAAACAACTGCCCTGAGAGCAGACGTTGAATATTTACTACTAGGTTCTTGTTGAATGCTGTACAGAAAATTTGGAAATACTGTTTTGTTTTGTTTTTTTATGATAGGCTGCATTACTTCATTGCAGTTGATAATCCAGCTGATGCTTTTTATTATATTTTGTATGTTTATTACAATTCACTCTACCCGAGACTTCTATTTTAATAAGTTCTTTTTTCTTCATGATNTTTATGGCAAGGCTTAAAAATGAAAGGCAAAACTATTTATCATTTTTCTTCTATGCCACCATAAAATAGGAGGGAAAGGATATATGGAGATCCAAAGGAAAGAAATAAAATTTATAAATATGTGGTAAAAAATAACAAGATATGGCTGTAAAATGAGTATAGCTGACTGTTTAGGCTTAGGCTTTGACCTCATCAAGGGTCAAACATACTTGAAATTAAGTCAAATCCTGCATGTACTTAATGACATTTGAAAGGGATGATCTACAGGAACCATGCAACCACTTGAATAACTTTTCTTAGGACTTATTTTTTTAATTAAACAACCAGCAAAAATTTTGAGCTTTGCTTGTATGACTGCAAATCTGGTTTTATTTAGGGTTCTGAGAAGTTAAGATTTAATGGTACATAATTGCTTTATCAGTTTTCTCAACATAAATCATAACTTCAGTGCCATCAAAGATGAAGTTTCAGAAAATCAAATTTCTCTATAAATAGGCATATGAAGCACATGATGGAATGATGGAACAATAATTATGTTCCCATCCTACTCTTTGTATTATGTGAAGATTTTTTCAGTTTAAATCACTAAGCATTCTGCCCTAATGTGCTCTCTTCCTCCAAGTGATCATTTCCAAAAGAGATGGAAAACTGGAAACATTCACAGGCATGGTCCTTCTACTTTGTTGTCCTTTCCTGACTACTTTAATGAATAATGATACAATAAATGCTTTTACAGATATTGTTTAACTGTTCCAAATAGTAAAGATATAAAACAAGATTAAGGAATCAGAAATTATAAAAATTTACTTCTCTCCTTTCCTTTTTCTCTTAGATTTCCTGTGTGGGCACAGGAGATTTCAAAACCACCACTGTTGTTTATACCCAAATCTTAAAAAAATAACCTAGAGTCAAAATCTCATCATACAGATTTAAAAATTAGTTTTTTTGGGTTTATAAACAAGTGATAATTTCCCTCTGTGGCATTACTTCTTACATAAGAGATGGAAGCACTTTTCCTCCACTAAATTTGATACTTTGAAATCTGGAAGAGGAGTAAGAAAGAGGAATAGATGGCTCCCTACTGTGTAACTTTGACTTTCCCAGTTCCCCAACAAGATGACAAGACTCATAAAAGTCAGGAGATGGGATATAAAAAGGTTATCAGGTTCTTCTATGATATCTGGAAGTCAGAAATCATGTGGCACTTTCCAAAAGAAACAAAAATAATTGCTGTAAAGGAAAATAGTTGTGTAATTCCACTACCTGGACTGACATTTTAGTCACTAGTTAAAACTAGAAGTTTTTGAGGAATTAAAAAATAACAGGTGCACCACAGGATGGAGGACAAGAGGTACTGGTAAGGCCAACTTCTGCCTCATAGTGTCTTTAAATTTTCCCTAAACATTTTTTTCCTTCTTTCTTTTTTGTTTTTCAAAGACACACTCAAAGTAGAACTGGAATAATGACAGGAAAAAAGAACAAACCAAAAACCATCACACTGTAAGTCCATCTACTCCAGAATCCCATAAAACATTGGCCCTTTGCCCACTTCAATACACACTCTCTTGCAGAGTAAGAATTGCATGTTTAAGTCTTTGTGCTCTGCTTACATTCCTTTTTATTGTTTTCCATGTCCTAGCTACGTTTCACGAAAAGTTGTTAAGCTTTGCTCAGGCACAGCTTTCAGTGAGAGAAGACTGACAATGAGATGAGAGTCTTTTATAAAACCAAACACAAAACTTTTCTTGAAACATCCTTCTGGGACTCTTCTTGTCCTTGGGAAGGATTTTTGCATGAAAGTAGGAGATAATGCAGGCTGAAGAGATCTCTTTTTAAAAGTTTTGCTAATTTTCATTAGGCTGGTTCACATGAGTTCTCCGGGCCCCCCAGTGGAGGATTTTAATCACATTGTGTCTTCTGTGGTACAGCGATCACAATGCTAATCTCTGTAATTCCACATTTGGGAGCCCACTTTTCAAAGTGTAAACAACTGACATTGACTTCACAAAGAACATTTTTCCAGAGGGAATGGAAGAGTAGAGTCACAGAGAAGCATCATAAGCCAAAAACTGTAAAAAAAAAAGTGATTGTACAAGGAAAAATAAACCATCTTCAATTTCCTTCCCTTGTGCTGTAGAATGTGCTTGAATAAAATACATGTGAATAAATTTTGTAAGGGAGAAAACTTTGCCCCTTTGATCAGACTCAACCATCCAGATGAAGCCAGCCTGGAAAAAAGACTCCATAACTTTAAAGAAAAATGTAATTCCTAAGGGTCTTCAAGCATGATAAATGGCAAGAGCTCTGAGATAGGGGTGGAGTTGTGTTTTAATGCTGTTTAATGGCATTTGCTATTAACATCGTTTATACAAGGATGTTATTGACTTCTAATTCCTTGAAAAGATGATCTTTCATAAAACCTGTATTACTGAAATCCTTTTTTACCATTACACAGATTGCAGATGACTTTGTGGGATCTATTAATGCTTCAACTGACAGAATGCTAGAGCATCTGACTAAATTTAGAGAAGAAAAAGAGAAAGGCAGACCTATAATCACCGTCAGCACAGAGAAAAAATGAAGGCACCATGCCAATTCTTGCATTAGCCATCCCAAATATCTTAAGATATTTCTTCCACCTCAATGAATTTACACTACAGTATTAACAATGGCATTAACTCCTGCACTCTTGGTTTCAGAGTGCAATACTATTATTGCTACAATGTTCTAACATAAAAAAATTATTTTATTATGGCAAAATTATGAAATGCAGTCAGAAGATGTAGCAAGGAGCTGAATTTGGGATAATGCACTTACTATGCTTGCCATGCTCCCATATAACTTCAAATACATAATACAGAGGGTCACAGAAGGACTTTAATCTACAAGGCCAGAAAATGGCAAGATAATTAATTTTTTTCTGCCCACACCAGAAAGTTACAGCATTACAATTAATGTAAGTTTATGAAGCTTTTTAAGTTATCCTACCTACTCTTTGTGCTTTTATATTAGAACTACTATATGTTCATTTGCATGTTGTTCATCTCTTCCTCTAGTTTGAAACATAACATACTTTAGAATTTCATGAACAGTTTATTGCAGAACAGTTAAAGGACCTCAGACTAAAGGGAAAGAAGCCTGTACTTCATTGACTGTGTCATTATATGTTCATTAAAAATTTATATATATGTCACAAAAATTTATGAAATATAAGGTTTTAGGATTATGGTGGTGAAAATAGCTCTTAGTACATCACAGAAAGCTGAGGACTGAGTCAGTGAGTTTTCTGATTGAGATTCTCTTTGGTGAATACAACTTATCAAGAAAATCTTTTACAAACACCAGGAAAGCATTAGATATTCTGTGTAAAAATTTAGGGTTTAGCTATTCAAGACTTCACAAATACTCAGGCAGCTCTTAGAAGCTCTAGTCATAACAACTTTAAAGATATGATCTAATCCTCACTGAAGTTCATTTACATTTAACAAGTATTAGCTCCCTAAGGCCTGTCCCTCCAACAGGCTATACAAGATTGGGTTCAATTTTCTTTCTCTTCTGCCACTTACAAAATTTCTCAGGATCCTCTAACCTCAGCACCTCACAGGCTTGCAGATCACCCATGAGGAGAACGGAGGAGAGAGGATTGTGGAAAATACTCTTCCTTTCCTCTTTTTTTTTTCTTCTGGACAGTTTAAATCAACCAACCTAATCTTCCACCCAGTCTACCCAGTCTTCATGGCCAAATACAAAATGGCTATAGAGTGCACATATCACTTCTACAATACTTTGTTCTCTCAGTATGTTTGCCACAACTTCTTGAGACCCATCAGATAGATCAGTGAGGTTATCAATGCCTTTGATATAACTGAATTTTAAAAAAAAAGCTAATAGAATGAGTCTACATTTAGCATTAGAGGCTAAAGTATGTACTACAGAAGCTTCATCCATGCAGGTATTTGTATATTGTGGATGATGACTGTTGTCAGCAAGGCCTGTGAGGGCTGAAGGAAAGAGAAGCCAAATTTTAAGGAACATGTGTCTTCTGCATGTTTTTAGTACTACTTATTCCAAGATCCTGCTTCTTACTTTGAGGTGATGGCAAAAGAAATTGCTGTCCAGAGATCAGATATGGACTGATACTTCATTTGAATGTTTACAATCACAGGAATTTTTTTCCGTATTAATATTGCACAACTTTTAATAAGAGTACTAATGTGTGATTCATCAAAGGGATTTTACTGGCCCACTCAGTACTCAAAGAGGAGAGGATTTCCCATTTGGGCTTTAAGTGTTCTCAAAGTTTTGACAAGTTGTATAAAACAATCAAACTTAATTCCTTATGACTAATCAAAGCTAACTACATTTACTTTAATTCTGTAGAAGAGCCTCAATTCAGGGATTTATTGCTTTTTTTTCCCTTTTAACACCCTTAGTTAATTAATCTGAACATTTTAGAGAATTACTTTTTAGAGAACACCTATACATTAATTCCTCTCTCATTATTCATCATTAAATTTTACTGTCCCAAGAGTATTCAAACTTCACAATACCACACCCTTTTCAGGATTTTTTTTCCATTTTGGAATATCTGCAGTGCACCTTAAATCACTGAGAGAAGTACCATTGTAGTAGGAGGAAGAGTAGTAGTAGTAATGGTAATGGTGGTTGTAGCTAGAAGGAAAATTTAAACGTGGCCTAGAATTACAAGAAGCTGATCCTTGGGATAACTCAATAAATCACAGCAGAATTACGTTACTATAGAGTTAGGATTCCAGAGATTAAGAAGCAAAAATTAATAAATGTTATACTCCAAAACTAGGAAGAAATATTTGCATGGATGTCTAATTCATGAACAGGTAAACACATATTTTTACTTCATTACAAACGCAAACTTCACTCTGATATGCTGGTTTTCCCATATTCTGTTTTCCACAGTATTACCAACCACAAAATCAGTATTTGTATGATGTTATCTCTTGGTTTTGACTGGAGCTTCAGGAGAATTAAAAAGATTGGTGAAGACCTCATGCTCCTTCCTTGAGGATTTCCGCAGTCTTTTCAATTTCATTTTGGCTGGCTGGTTTGCTCTCTACCATGAGTACTTCCAAGTCTGAAGAAAGAGCGGTGCAGACCATGGCTCAGAGCAGTGTGCCCTGCGAGGGCAGGAGCTGCTTACCTGTTTGACGGCGTGCAGCAGGCGCCCATAGCAGTACATCATCACCATCACAGGGGCCACCAGGCAGAAGATGAAGAGGCAGACGATGTAGGATGTGGACTCGGCTGACTCTGAGGACCAGCGCACTGAGCAGCTTGTGCCTGCACCGTCCACCCCATAACTGCCCCAGCCCAGCAGAGGTGGCACAGTCCAGAGCAGGGAATAAATCCAAGAGCCAGCAACTGCCAGCAGAGCCTTGCGGGAATCATGGCTGCGCTTGTGGCACAGGGTGAGAGTGCTGTAGCGCTCGTAGGACAGCACAGCCAGCGAGATCAGGGACACGATGCCTGCAACGAACCAAGCAATATAAATGCTTATTTCCAATATTTTGCATGTATCCATTCCAAATCCCAAGAAAGCAAATGGTTTTTTTGGTTATTATATATTTGAGGCGACAGTGAAAACTATTTCCATTATTCTCTATGTACTGGTTGCTCTGTCCATCATGTAAAATTTTGTTTAACTCAGATTTATCTTACATTGGAAGATTTTTATACTTGACAGATATTCATCTTCTAGTCAGGCTTTCAGATTTATCTGTTTCAGTATTACTCAGGGGAAGTCAATTTTCTACCTGAATAAAAAAATAAAATTAATAAAATGGTGAAAGATTCCCTTGATAAAAACTATTCAATTTTTAAAAACCATAAGCATTTTCAAATAGTGCATTGACTTTTACAGACAAAAAAAAAAAAAAAAAAAAAAAAAAAAGCCATATATTCAAGACTGGGGAGCCCCAAAGTGAAAGAAGCTTTTGCTTCTTTTGCTCTCCCCATCAGCTAGATGAACCTTCAGTTCTAACAACTCATATGGAAAAAACAGACAACCACATCAGGACTGGGATATGGCAAGTTGCAACTTCATTTACACATACTACACAATCAGGTTTTAAAGTAATTTAGGTTAATATTAAGCCCTAGGTGTCATAAACATGTTATATCTTGCAGAGATTGCAGGCTTTAAAATTTGGGTTGTAGGATATTTCCATTCTCTTTTTCAAGGTTTGGGACCCAACCCCTCTACAAAACTTTACAGTTTTCCATGGCAGGTTCTTAGTCATGACTCAGTGGAGAGGGTATTGTTATTTCCTATGGTTTTGTTCTCCTTGCAGCTCTTGGTGACACAACACTGGATACCACTTCCAGGATTTATGACAGAAGGAACTCATTTGAAGAGCTTTAAAACCATATTTTCCAATGTTTTCCAGTCCTCTTCTTTTGCTCCTCTAAGATGAAAAACCTGAATACATCAATATCAGTCCAGCTCTTTCCTCGAGTTTTTTCTTGATCTTTGCTATTGGCAAAGATCAACTATACAGTAGCACTGAGATGTATAGCCTGCCAAAATTCTCTGATTTTGAGTGGTACCTACTTCCAAAAAATGGGTTAAAAGAAAAGGTGTTCTTCAGGGGAATCCATAGCTGTAATCCATTTTCCCCATTTACCTGTCAGCTTCTCCTGTAGCTCCTTCCCAAGCATGGAATAGAGGTGAGTCAGAGATTTCCCTTAGGAATAGCACTACTCTATCCTTTACCTGGGCAAAAAAACCCCACACAAACCCACAGAGGGCACAGTGGGATATTCTTCCCAGGCACAGTGTTTTGCTCCACTTTTCCTTACAATTCAGTGACTCATTTCTGAGTTAAATGGATGCAGGCACAGCTATTTCTGTCATCCTGACAACAATTTGCAGTTACTTTGTGCGGAGCTGGGTATGGCAAAGGACCTGTAGGAAATGCAAGCACTGCTTGCTGCAATAGGATGCCTTATTTCTCAGGGGACAAGAAAGCTAAAGGCTGTGAGGAGAAGGCAACTTTTGAAGAAGAAAATGTGTTTCTTGTTACAAGAGTCTACTAAATTATTTTCCATATATCACTGGGAAGTCAATCTTAAAGAGTAGATGCCTTTACAGCTATAATAGCTCCACTAAATTCAGCTGACTTATAAACTTGCTTTAAGGCTAGGCTATTTTAGAGACAGGGGAGACTTTTTTATCATCCCTCACCTAATCTAATTTCCTACATAACACTCCTCTTGAAAGCCCTTGGACTCAAGAGCAAGGAATCTACTGGTCTCTTCATGCTCTCAGCCCACACTTAATTATCTTCACTTTCTTAGCATTGCTGCTTTCCATGTTTTTATCTGCTTCACTAAAGAGCTCCTCTCTATCAAAAACATTTAGTTCATGTAGGTGCCTAAGGCAAAAATCCAGATATTATATTTGAAACTTAGGCCTTGGTCAGGTGTTACAGATCTATTTCTGTACTTTAGACTAGACAATCATGGACTAACAGAAAGCTGTCTCAGGAAGAAGAAATCTCTCCCTTCCCAGCTGGATGCTCTGCAGCAAGGATCTATTGTTCTTGCTGTACCTCTGATGGCAATTGAGATCATATTTTCCCTACTTTGATGAGAAGGCAAGTGAGCTGTACTTTTGTTGAGGATATCCTACATTTCTGCATGTGTGGGGCTGCCTAGAAAACCCAGCTAGGATGTTCAAGACTCCCTAGCTCGGGATCCTGCTTCCTGGATTGCTGCTTTCACTGCTGGGCTCTCAGGTCCAGCCTGGCTGCCAGCTCTGCCTGCTCATCCCTGTGGTTGTGCTACTGCCCAGCAGCTTCCTCTGGTTTGTGTTGGAATGATTTATGGCATACATTTACTTCCTCTTCACCTATTGCCTGAGGAAGATGCTTAGCTTTTCTCACACTGGTATTTTTGATGGATGGCTTTATGGCGTGGCTCTGAAGACAACTGACCATGAATGCAGGATTACTTGTTTTACAGATGCAGAAAGTTCTGTCTTACACCAGCATAGAATTAATGTTCAGATACTAAATTAGGATCATGGTGATGTCAGTCAAGAATAAATCAAATATTAGCAATCAGACAAAAGCATAAAAGTTGCCTTTAAATTATAGAAAATAATTTTCTTCTCTATACAGAAGAAAATTCACAATGCTTAATTGCTCATCTTGGCAGGAGCCAATTCATCTTCACTTACCTTATTATTATTTAGCTCCACTGACATGACACAAACTACACTTTTCTCTGGAGGACAAGAGTTGTAATTTATGGAATCCTAGACCACAAAAGTTCAGGAAAAAATCCCATTATTTTTGTGTTTGGCACAGTAAAACTTCAAGGTTTGAACTTCTTAATAGCACTACAATTAATAACACTATGCATTGACTTCTAATACTTTCAAGACAAGGGGAAATGAGGACTACACTGAAGGGGTAGTTTATAAGAGAATAAAGAATTCAACATTCTTTATATGGTTCAAACTTAGTAAGCCCAGCTACCTTTTCAGAAAAATTACAATTACTTTGAAAGAATAGAACTGGTGCTTTGAAAGACAAAAATATAAATTTAAAGCCAAAATCAAAATAAAAATTTAACAAGTAGCTTTTTCCAACAGTGAGATACATTTGATTGAATTGGCTGTGAGTAATGAAAGCACCTATTACCCAGGTGAGGAAGAAACAGGAACAACAGAGGCCACTGTAACCCCCTCACATCCCTTCGTTTGGCATTGGACAGTGTACACAAGATGTGCCCTAACACTGCAGCTCCATCCAGCCCTGCTGATGGATGGCCTTTCACCTTAACCCAGAAGCCAAGACTGGTCAAAACCAAATCACATCAAGAGTAACCTTGTTGCAATCTTGGGGCAGAGCAGCTCCATTGTCCCTGATTGCTAAAACTATCCTGAGCTTTTTAATTAACAAAAACCAGGTTTTTTAATCTCACTCTTTTATTAATTCTATAACTGAATCCTAGAAATACACCACTATCCTTTCATCAATTAAAACAGATACTAATTTGTTGGCCTGAAACAAAATAATTTCATAAAAAAGGCAAACCCAGGTTTTGTGTTCAGTACTTTTGACACTGGTTGGAAATAAAATATGAGGATCAGGTGTAAATGACCTGTCAGCTTGCAGTGAATGAGCTGCCAGCAAAAAACTGATGATTGCCTTGTTCTTTGCATGCCTTTCTATAGCACCCAGTGTGATCCTCTCCATAATTTTTCAAGGTACTGATTTTAGAATAAAAGGCTCGTAGTTTCCTCAGCCCTTCCTCACACCCTTATTGTAATCTGTTTTGGCTAAAGTAGAATAAAGCCTCCCAGTTTTCATTATGCCTCCTAGGTTTGCATGCAGAGTTCTCTTAAAGCCAGGTGCATTAAACTGTTGTGACCTTTGTTAGAAATCCTGCTGTTATCTGGTATTCTATTTCATGCACTAACTGTTGCAGTCAGAGGAATTAGTGAGAATCTCGGCTTAAAAACAAAAAGCAATTAAATACTTTCGGATTGTCTCTGAAGAAAAGACTTGAGCACAATCTCCATGGCCTTAATAAGCAAAAAACAAATTTAAAAAATTAATGTAAGCTATAAAAAGAAGGAAATAATTATAATTCTTTATGCCAATGTTTCACTCTTAGTGAGTAGTAACATTTATGACTGTGTATATTAATTTCAAATGAGTAATTTTTTCTAACACTGCAATGAAATTAGGATCACAAATTGCAAATCTAAATGGAATTTGCTTCCAACAAATATTTAGAGCCTCAAGCAGGTACCTAGATGAATAACTCCACAGGAGTCAATCACAGTGAGAAATGTAATTTGCTTCCCCAACATTTCATGCATATATAGGAACAAAAATGAAATTCTCACTGAACAGTACTGAAAAATGTCAAAAATTCCACTGCAGATTGTGTTACAGGAATAGATAATTATTCAAAAGTTATCCATGGAAATAAGTGACTTTGAGACTAGCTGGGTGTGGAGCATAAGCCTTGTTACACAGCAATTAGGTGCAGTGAGTAGAGTGCAAGAAATTAAATTTCAAGTCATAAACTAGGGCAGACATCTATTTATAGGGCTATTATCTGAGACATTATCTATTATTTACTTTTATTTAAGGATCTGTACATTTTCCCTGGCAGCACAGCACAGAGTATGCTGTGAAAGGCACAGCAAATCATTACATTTTGTTCCCATGGGTTCTAGCTAAAAGCATTACATTTTCTTATTAGTTTTTGATGGTTTATGCTACTCACTGATGTAGTAATTGGAAAGGGGATGCAGCTCACCCATGGTCTGGAGGCTATGAAAAACTGAGAATCCCAGGAACTCAGCCTACACTGGATCAACGTTTTGAATACTAACTTAGACATATTTGCCCTCTTAAATGGAGATTTGCTCCATCTGAGCAAATCCTTCTGAATCTGAAGGTCATTACACTATATCATGGTTAGAGTCCTGGGGCTTCCTGGAGCAGTCCTGGTACTCCCTAGCTCGGGATCCTGCTTTGCACATTGAAAGGGATATCCTGCACTATGTTCCAGTTATCAAGGACCAGGGGCAATGAAAACAAAACACAGCTAACCTTAGGCAGATTGAGAATGAAGAGATGAAATACCACCTTCTTCAACAAATATTAATGGAGAAAAACAAAATCCAAAGGCCTGCAAAAACCCAAGATAGATTTCTCACACCCAGCCTCCATGAAGGTTGATTTTATTTGTTCACAGGCTTTGTCTCATAGTTTGCATTCACACACACTGTCACACCTACAGGATCAGTGCTTAAGAGAACTTGTCTAGAATTTCTTTTGTGCAACAGAGAGAACAAGGGACTCCAGCTATCAGTTCATAAAAATCCCTTGCTTACAAGTATCTCCCTGGCAACAAATTGGGTTTTGGATAGAGCTTTTATACACTTCAGGAGTACCATTATTAAATCCTTCATTGCTTACAAATCCTGCCCGCACAAACCTTGTATGTCTGAGGCAAGACTGCTGCTCCCTGTTGGCATTTCCTTGAGGTCATGCTCCTCTCAGTGGGTGCAGGATCCTCCACCCATGAGTTCTCACACTCTGTTATTACCAGCACACAGTCCTTCAGGCTTGGCTGAGTCAACACCTTTTACTGCTGGAAACAGAATTCTCTGTTCTCACTCTTCTGCTGCGCTGTCTTCAGGCCTTTTCACCACCTTTCCCTCCCTGCATCATCTGTACCGAGCTCAGTAACCCCACAGCAAGTCCACACATGTCCCAGTACCACTGCAGCCCACATCCAGCCCAAACCCAGCTGCTGAGACAGAGACAGGGCAAAATGCAGCTGGGAGCCTGGTGCAAGGCATGGAACCAGGGTGTGCCAGGCTGTTCTGCTGCTGAGCCCCATGGCAGGATGGTGCAAGCTGAGCACCCTTCAGCCAGCCATGTACAAAAACGCAGAGGGGAGATCAAGGGGACAGTAAGTTACCATGTGGCATCTACAGGACTCCACTAATTACTCCAGGGGGGCCTGCCAGTGGCAGAGGTTAACCAACAGCAGCTCCCACTGTTGCTGCTTAAATGTGTTGCTGAATGAAGACAAAACGATGATGCTTCATGCATTCACAAGACTCCATTCATATATGCATGTGCATGTGGTGTGGTGATTTAACACCAGCCAGAAATCCATCTCTAAATAAGCCACTCCTCTTCCCTCCACCCTTCTGGCCAGAGAGGGACAAAGGCAGGGACTATAGGTTAAGATAATTTACTGAAAGCAAACAGCAATGGAATAAGAAAAGCACAGAAATAGCAGCAATATTAATAACAGAAGTATACAAAAAGAGAAGGTGCTTTACACACAAGGAGCTGTTCATCACCTCAGCTTAGTTCTGGGTGGCCACCAGGACAAAGTCAGGGTGGTGGCTGTTCCCATGCCCAACGCCACATGGTTTCTCCAGATGAAGGAAAGATGGTGGGCACTTCCTGCAGTCAGAGCTCCTGTTCCCAAGCCTGAGACAATGAAAATCATGATGGACAAATCCCCAAAAGCTGGATGGTCTGTGCTGTGACACCTGTTTTTTTCCAGATTGCTGTGCTCCACTGGTTCAATTCCATGTGGCATGGTCACTTTGAACTGTTCCACCCTGCTCCACCTGGTTCCACTCTGCTCCTTTCAGCTCAGCTTGGCTGGGACCAGGCTCCCCTCCACCCCTCTGTTTCCTGCAGATTCTTCCTGCACCAGTGCTGCTTTCAGCCCAGTGTCTTGGAGCCAAGGCTGCCACTTTTCCAGAACGTGTCTCCAAGCCATGTCTTGGAGGAACTGGGAAGGGGAAAGGCAGTGACGACAGAGGACAAGTCCACGGGGCTGATCCCAGCAGTTCCCCCCAGTGAAGAGTGAGACAAAATGACACACTTCCAGGGGCACACTCACCTTTTCTACCCCCCAAAACCATGCCTGCAGTGATGATATGCATGTTACGGAATAGCAACCTGGTCACATCCAAACAGTGCTGAGCTTCACCTCCTCTCCACAGCCAGGACACCTGGGAAGGACATCATGCAGCTGGAAGTGCAAGAGGAATGTGATCCAGCAGCTGGCAGGCTGGGACCCACAAAAGCTGCACCTCTCCTTTTGAAGCCAGGCCACCATGCAGCGGTGAGCAGTGAACTCAGAGAGGCAGCGAGCCAGGAAGAGCGCCGTGCTGGAAGGACACTGCCAGGGATGGAAGGGCATGCTCTGCTCTCCACTTACAAATGCTGTAAATGCTGGTAAATACCTAACAGGAGCAACAGGTAGGTCTCTCAGAAATGTTATGCATCTTAACACAGCTATGTCCCCTTCTTTCTAGTCCCTCGGTTTTCAGCTGCTAAATCTGCTGTTCCATTAGCTGGAGAATATGCTAAAAAGATCTGTGGCACAATAAGATGGAGGAGGTAAGATGGAGATACACCCCAAGTTAGGAATACTGGGGAATCCTCTGCTGGTGTATTCTTCTGCTGTTTCTTCTAGATGAAGCATCTTTCATTGTGCTTGCCCAAGGACTTAAACACAGAAGAACCGTAGTAAGAAATAACTCTCTTCCAATGAAGCCTTTTAATACCTCAAATTTCAAGTTTTGAGTTTATGTACAAGATGTGCTATTGAATGGTATTACATAAACATGTTATTGAGTTATACAAAACTAGTTTGATCAGTGACTCAGTACTGTTTTCAAGGGAAATAACTTTCCTGAATATAAATGAGAGCATTTCTGATAGTTCTCTACAGAAATAAAACACTCCACACATGAAAATTAAACATAAACAAATTAGCAACTTAAAAGCTCTGACATTTCCAACATATTTGTACTTCTGTATCTCCTTAGAAGTCTTTCTAAAAACATATCTTAGTATCATCTGCCAGGGACTACGCATGAAATATGATTTGTAGTCTAGCATTTGCAAGAGAGGTTTAGAAGCAGCAAGAGGTAAAAAAAAAAAGAGAGTCTTTTTCTAATGGTTGCTTATTTTTCAGGAGCAATTTTGCTGCTCTGGGCCAAAGTATCTAACTACTGCCACAGCATCAGAAACTTTGTAAGAGCAATCCTATCATCACCTTTGTTTCCATTTTTTATATACCAGTTAATGTTAATACTGATAAGTAAAACTATCGGGCTCTGCTTCCATTATAATCAATACATTTCTTCCACAAAAATACAGTGGTACTCACTCCAGTAGTTGCTGCCATCAGAGATTTCTTTGCAGGTGAGAAGGTAAGAATATTATAATGATAAAAGCAGAAACTTTCAAAAGTAGACTCTCTGATTTGTTGACCTGGTTTTCTCATAGCATATTGCCCTAGGGTGACTTTATGATGCTGAGTTTTATCCCCATTCATCTGTTTAGCTCAGTAATAAGTTCTGCACCTTTAAAACTAGATCTGAGAGCGAAGGGGGGAGAGAAGGAAAAGCAGTGGAATTTTTTTCGCAGCTGTATTCAAAACACAGAGATAAGCAGTGCTCTTGGAATTTTCTGCTCTGCAGACAGTCAGGGAGTTTTCCCTTGCTGTTTTCACTGGTTTTTCTCTCATTAGCTGAGGCCAGAAGGTTTTTTTGGGACTGTTCAGCCATTGTTTGGTCCGAGAACCCAGGACTATGATCTGGGAGCATCCCAAGCTGCTCTGAGGCCGGGACACCAGACCCAAGCCCTGGAGAGACTGAGAGAGCCAAGCACACATCCAAGAAAAGGAGTGAACTACAAAAGGACTCTCTTTGAATTCACCATCTCTTCAGAATCACGAGAGGTCCCATTGTTTAACATTATTCATTTTCTCACGTTTGTGAATACTTTGCTTGTTAAACAAACAGTCTTTTCCACTTTTCTTGATGTCTCCCAAACCAACTGGGGGAAGCTTGAATTTGCTTTCTGGAGGGACCCCTTCACGGGTCACGTTTGTGAATTGCCCTAAACCAGGACACATAAGCACTTTAGTAAAATATGAAAAACTCCTAAGTGACAGCATCACAGAGGATAAAAGAACAAAACTTGTTAATTGTTTAAGTAGAAATTAAAACTCCATTTAAATTTTAACTTCTAGCTCTGAGTCTCATAATAGACATTTCATTGCTAGGGAAAAATCTATGTCATATGCAGTCTCCAGTGAGGTTCTGCAGGTTACATCTCTTTCTTCTTGATACTGGAATTGCCAAAAAGTGGCAGTGAGAATGTTGATTGGTCTGTGAAATCTGGGATAGGCAGCCTGGAATGCAACACATTCAGTTAAATTGATAGAACACAGTTAAGTTAGATAGCAACTTTCATTGCCAGTGGGGCTGGTGGGAAGGTACCATTAAATGAGAAAATCTGAGAGAGAAACATGTGAGAGATTGTGAATATGGGATTACATAAAATATTATTGCCAAAGGTTTCAGTTTTTGTTTTGGGGGGGTTGCTGTTTGTTTTTTTGCATTTTTTGAGACGAGAAATACAAATTAATATTCAGAAGGGATTCAAACACGTCTAGAGAATGGCAGACATATATGGCTACTGCTCCTTCTTCACTAAACCTCTAGAATTTTGTCCACTCATTCCTTTTGTGTCCCAAACAAAAAAAGAGATACATATCTTCTGAGCCCACATCCAGCCACCAGCAGATTTTGGCAGAAGAAGCCAAATCTTCCTAGAGTTAAAAAGAAAGCTGAACCTAGAAGATATTTCAGAGTTAAGATGAGTGGACTCACAATGAGGCCATACTAGCCTGACTTGTCTGAAGTTCAGTGAGTAAAGAAATCACAGCAGTACTTTTTATGAGATAGCAAAACCACAATGTGAATATAACAACTGATAAGTTCAGGGCTAATATAAAAGATATGAACTGCAGAGGAGCAGATGACTGCCTCAAAAACTGACAGAAGTGGCTGAGAATGGGGTGTGCTTCCAAAACATTACTGGCTTTTTTTGAATTTGCCTATTAAATATTCATGTTATAAACACAGAATAAATGGTCAAAAATTTCAAATATTTTTAATTTGGTGACTCTTATTCACGTTGCTCTCATTTATTAGTTATCAGAGCACGATTTCCTTTTGATTTTTAATGCATTAAAAGCATTTCTACTTATTTGAAATTCAGAAAATATTTCCCACAATCATTTGTTGAACATTAGGAGTTACAACCATTTTCCAAATAAAGGCTACCTCAGATACCAACCACTCACTCTGAATAGAAATAAATCCACCAATTGCCACTTATCTAATGTCTGTAATTATCTGTTCTCTTTAGCAAAGATGACTTGGAATCATGAGTCCATTAGAACAGGCAATCATTCCCTTCTCCAAGGAATTATCTTCCTGCTTAACTTTAATGGGAGTAACAATTTAACTTTGCACTTGAAAGAAATCACTGAGAAATCACTGTTGGATCCAACCCTGCTGGGAGAAATATGACAACAGGCATTACTGGTCCTGTTCAATAAATCTTTCTTGCTCTTTTCTCAGTGGTCATTTCTGTGTCTCATCCTCTGTACAACGAACCCTTTCCTTTGTGTTTGGTGGTGTATGTATTACAGCATGTATTACTTTTAATAGGAAAGAAATATCTCGGGTATTTCCTCTTTCTTTCCCCCTCCTTGGCTGAATTTTTAAAGGTCTTTATTTTGTGCTTTAAAGGTGGTCTTAATTCCTAGCTGTATCTGGTGACTTGCTGTGCATCACTGAATACTACTATATTCTTCTGCAATGTTATTAATATGCCTATCCATCCAAACAACAAAATCCCAGTGGCATAAACAGCACAAAGAATTCCCTTTTGCATCTCAGTGATACCAGCTAGCACAAAAACATCCCTGACTGTTCACTTCTGTCTCACTTTCCATATGTTATGTAGGACCCTTTTGCATTCTGGAGAGCAGGCTGGCCCTGGCAAAATCAGCTTTGTGACTGGGCTGCCTCCATATCAGTACATTTATTCTGCCGCCTTAGGGAACAGGAATAAGAAATGTCAGCACTAGATGGAGCTCCTGTACAGCAACATCTCGGGAGAAATCTTAGGGGCTCGTGTGCTTGAGAACAGCAGAAATGGATGTGCAGTGCTGGCAGGAGGATGCTCTCGGGGCAGTCAGGTTCACTGCTGCATCCCCATGCATCCTGCAGGCCCCCATCTCCTGCCAGGACTGCTCCTGTTGAAGCGTGAGGGCATCCCCAGGACCTTCCTTCATGCTGAGGATGTGCACAGCTGTAATACATAACATGCAGTCTCAGGGGGTTTCTATATGAGGGACATGGCACCAAACAAGCTGAGAGGTGAAATGACAGTGTTAGCATCTGCTTGCCAATGAGCCAAGTGTCACTAGAGCACACAGCCAACATCCTTCCAAGGACCTCCTCCTTTTTCACTGAATCCAGCTGCTTATTTCTAATAATAAGAGCATATTTCTAGAGATTTTCTATAATCTGGGGGGTTTCTTTGGCAGTTACCATTCCTATGGGTGGAACACACTACAAATACTAACTCTTCTGACTCAAGTTTTCCATAATTTCTAGTGGTCAAACAGGTTTTTATTCTAATTAGATATTAACTGGTCAATAGTCATATCTGATACTATAAATGCAGTCTTAAAATATGATGACCAGGCTTTACACTGCCTTTGAACCAGGAGTTTCTTGAGCAGTTTTACAACCCCACAGTCTCACATGGTGTGGAGGTGAGATGAAGCACCAGAGAAGGCTGCTCTTGTCTCTATCCAAGATCACTGTGATGGCTGAAGGATGTGCAACGAGGAAAAGCAGTATTCCCCATTCCTTAACCACTCCAAAGGACCTCAAAGATGAGATCTTTCGCTATATTCATTAAAAAATTAAATATAACCGATGCAGACAGAAATCCTTTGCAGTACATTTTCACCCAGTCAATATGTCTAATCTGCAACACTGGATAGATGGGTGGAAATTGCACTAGAAAGTATAGTAGTGGAGGTATGACATACTGGGGCAAGCGTGGCTATCCTGGAGGGAAGCAATACCTTACTTAATTCATCACAGGTCCTTGACAGTACCATGCAGACAAGGGTACTTGGATACTACTTGGATAAAACCTACTTGTATTTTTTAACAACTTTGACTAGCCCTAAGGCTTTTAAGGATACTAAGATGCCATGAAATAACAGAAATCTTAATGTGAATGAATAATTAAATAGAGGTAGGAAATGAAAAATAGGAGAAAAAATTAATTTTCTTGGTGGAAACTGTAGACAGCAAATTTCCCCTTGGATCTGTGCTAGGCCCTGGGCTATTCATCATATTAATAAATCATCTGGAAAAGATGGGGGAAAAGTGACAACTTTTCTGATCATACTACACAGAATAACTCAAAATCAACAGAAACTGACTGCAGCACAACCACATGAAACAGAGCCATTGAGCAGATGAGGTGCAATACTGATGTAAACTGCCATATGTGTAGGAAAACAGACCTGGCTTTAAATACACAGCGATTGTTTCTGACTTACTGCTCTGCAAATAGAGTTATGATAGAGAACTTTACACAAACCACTTCCACTAAGCAGCAATGCTCAGCACCATTTAGAAAAGCAAACATCAGGACTTATTAGAAAAGCAAAACAGATAAAAGAAAGTAAAAGGTAGACAGGGAAATTATTTGGTGTTTCATACAATAAGTAGGATTTCAAATTGAATCATCAGGTTGCAGACTCAGAATACTGGAGAAGGTAATTCTCTTTGCATAGTACATAGTAAATAAGTGGAATTCCTTGATATATATTGTGCATACCAAAATTTTGCAGGTTTCCTGAGAGCAAGTGGAATGGGAGATAAACGCAGGAAGACCTATTAGATTCAAAAGTACTGCTTCAGGGAAGATAGGTGTCCCTACATCACAAATCACAGGCTGTGGTACTACATAGTGGAAAAATATCATTGGATGCTGAAAATTATCCCAGCTTTAAGTTTAGTATTATAGAAGAATAGCTAGGCAAAAAACTTTGAATGGCATATAATTGATATCAATATAAACAACACTTTTCAAGGCATAACTTAGTTATTGAAATGATAAGGATAAGCAGTTACAGGTCGGTAAAACCCTAGTAACAGATACCTGCTTGTATCTGATACCAGTATTTCTTTTCCAAAGGTCTAAGTGCCCACAACCCTAGAAAAGATATTCACTTGTAAAACTCCTATTCATCCTCAAGTTCCTTGTTAAACATGCCTTGGTGCACTGACCAATAGGGAAAAATTTCCATGAAGCAAACCAGATGGTGAAATGTCTACTGCTCTTATCTCAAAGTATATTAAGCTAAGGCTTTGTCTTGCCTCATAACCTGCTTTCTACCCATTACAAAAAGCCTATTTAAATCCTGACTGGCATATTTATCTGGTAGCATTTCATCCTACCCCTCTGATGTGATCTTTGCCTCTCTCAAGGATATTAAATAGAAATATATTTTCAATTTAAGAAGTACACATAGTAAAGCAATCCTCAACAAACTCATGCAGCCACTGCTGGACCTTGGCCCTCTTGCACTGCCACACCTTTTTTCTCTGAAAATTGAGCAGTTTAAAAACAGAGCAAAATTCTGAAGTTTGGATAAATTGGGGCAAACTGCCCTGATTTGTTACAAATTGCACAGAGAAGAGTTCTTTGGTGCACCATAGTCAGCCTACAGAACATACAGATAATATACATGCAAATGCCATGTACATACTCCAGTCTTTCACTGAGAGGCAGAATTTGGAACTTGTCATCACTACCATATCAACTCCTACCCTAGAACTGTTTCTAATTAGCTCCTGCTGAACTCACAGAGAGGCAGACAGATGAGCCACAGGGATGGCCATCAGCCTCCCACGCCGTGCTGGCTGTGCTGCCAGCAGGGAAGGGGAGAGCAGTGCCTGCCCTGCTCTGCCTTGGGCTGCAGCACCCAAACAGCTTGCCTCATTTCATTAGGGTGATTAAACTGTCAGTCTAAAGAGGTCCCTGTAACTCCACTAACAGCCCAAACGCAGAGCACAAACAACCCCCAAACTGCAAATCTGGCAAGCAATAATGCTTCAGTGTGCACATGCACATAAGGATTAAATCTAACCATTGCATGTCCTAAAATTCTCATAAGGTCAAGTTAAACAGGATTGTCTATGGTTTTGTAAAATTCATACCATTTCTTAGCTGAAAGCAAATTTTGCCAGATGTTAATGTGCTATTCCAGTACTCAGAGGTCTGCACTAGACTCAGACAACTCTTAGATATTAAGTAGTAAAATGTCATATATGTGAATTAATTAGTGGTTTTGAATTTTAGAAATTACCAAAGTCCTAATCCAAGAAAAATTTTACATTGCGGTCGATTTGTAAAGATGATCTATTCCTCATGAATTTTTTTTACAATCAAGTCTTCTTTTCGATACCTTGTTTTCTGATAGCCACTTGGTCCTGAACAAATTTCTGATCTAAATCTCTACAAAAATAATTCAACAGAAAGAAGCTTCCTTCTTTTGATTAATCTGAAGCCTGTTGACTTTGATTCCTTCTCGCCATAGTTATCTAATATTTCTGCTCTTAATTGCATAAGTGAAACCAATAGAAACAATAAAAAATAGGAGTGGAGAAAAGAAACAATAAAAAATATAACTGAAAAACAACACTAGAAAATTAGCAGGTAGTGAATGTCTGTCTCTAATAGAACACTGTGAAATAGATGTAAAGATTGCCAGCATAGCCCAGTGAGTCATTAGCCTTCTGCTTTGTGGCTGCTATACTTTCTTAAGGAACAGCAGAAGTTTGTATCTGGTTTGTTACAGTTTGTATCTGTATCAGAAGTTTGTACAGGATGAGACTGTACTTCCATCACATTGGCATCTCTGTGAAACAGACTTAAGAAACTACAAACAGGAGAAGTAACATAATTTTACAACATGCTGGGAAGACTTGTTGGCTGAAATAGCCCAGAGTAATTGAGCCTGATGCTGATAGCTGGCACGAGAAACCTTCAGCTGAAGCAGGTGAAGCCTGGCACAATGGTAGAAAACATGGTACCCAGGTGAGCTTGATTAGAGGCATTACCAATCCAGACCATGGAGAGATGCCTGGGGAGTCAAGCAGCCCCAGGAACCTGAGGTTTCACCCTTGCATGGGGTGATCCCCTGACTGCATCCCCTGATCCTTGCTGGGCCATCACAGCAGGGAGGGGAGAGAGGGGCATCCAGGTCCCACATTGCTCAGGAGGGAAAGCACGGGGACGTCTCACAGAAATGGGATGGGGGGATGTCATGGCAATGAAATGCTTGCTCAGAGAGGTGCTTGCTTGCATTTGCTGTCTGCAGATTCTGAATGTTCCTCCTGCCTGTATCAATTATGGGAAAGTCTATAGTGGACAGAGGTCATTTTGAGTTAGCTTTAAAAAACCCCAAACAATCCATAACAAAACCAAATCCACAAATCTCCCAGTATTGGGAGGTATTTGGATTATTTAAGAAGTGAATCATGTTAGCTGAGAAATCCACAGAAGCAATTAAGCGGTCTGTGAATCAGTAGAGGCTGTAGTTCATTGACATTACTGAATCCTCAGTTTCAGAAGCAGTTTCTCAGCTAGTGTTGATATGTAGAAAATCACAGATGTAAGCAGAACAGTTTCAGCTTTCAAAGAAACTTATTTTTCTTTTTTAGTGTCAGTTGACTAGTTTAACAAAATTATTTTCTTCCTTAATATACTTTTAAAATTAGAAACATAGCAGAAACACTAACATAAAAAGCCCCAAGCAAAAGGAAAAAGAATACAAGCCCTAATGATTACTTTTAAGTATTAAGTATTTGCCACAGCTGAGGGAGAAAAGACTTTGTAGTTATCACCTATTATTGTGTCATTATTTGAAACTATGCCAATAGTTCTGTATCCTTTTTATCACTGAAAAGTCTGTAAGTTTCATTTGCTTACTGGACTGGAAGACTGCTTAAATGCTTCCTAAAAAGAAAAAGACATAGAAAATGAATGTCATGAGTTAAGAAACTGTCACTTGGTAACTTGGATGTGAACAGCCAAAGATAACATCCTCTCTCTGGCATACTTCAGGGGCTACAAAGGAAGCTTAAAAGTTTCCCAAAAAATACCAAATTTTGTTCAGATGTGTCAGCATGTGGATGGTCTTAACAGTTCCTAGAGATTGTTAAACACATAGTTAAAAATAATATGAATTAATAGCCCTTCACAAGCAAAGTCCATTGTTCTCTAGTATGGGTTTTTTTTGACTGAATATTGCTTATTTACTGGGCTCTATTTTATTTCATTATAGGACTGAGGGACCAAAAAGCCAGCTACATTTTAATGACATATTTTCTCACATGTATGTGAACTGACTACCAACACAGCTAGCTTCTGCCTTTTCCCAAATTAAAAGAAAGCCAATATCAGGCATAGCATTGTCTGGGTTAATGCCATGACCCAGGATTAAGGAAAAGGGCCTGGAAATGTCAATGATTAAATTTGAACTCTGACAGAAAGGCTGTTTCATCATCTCCAGCAGGGCTTATAGCCAAGACCTTCTAGACTCAATTCACCATCAAGATAATTCTGCCAGAGATCCAACATGGTCTTTACCTTTAAACTCCTATTCAAGGTGTCCAAGTGAACTGATGTTGTTTGTGTATTCCTCTGCATAGTCTCCAGCATTCTGCATTGTGTGGCCATAACACAGAACCAAAAGGATGTGACTGTGCTGCAGGCATGGCTGCTCAATTGGAAAGGATCAAAGATTGGGAGAAATCTGCAGTCACTTGCACATGCACAGAAACAGACCTTGTGTGTGGGCAGAACACTATTTTGCATTGACAGCTGACATCTGTACACAAAAAATGCCAAAGGGTGATCGATTTCCTTATGGAATTCTTCTGTTCTTCTGCCCCTCTTTTCAGGGACACACACACACACAAACTGTTGTCCGTCCTTCACTCTTATTATTTCTGCATGTTTTTTACTGTTTTCTTTTGTATAGGCATTAGGAAAATGGACTCTAAATTCTGGATCATACAACAAAACATGGCAGAAAACATTAAGGATGGCAGCTAAGGGAAAAGTGTTTCTATCTACATGGGGCTGCTGGTGCAAACTGAGGGTACCCAAGGATGTTTTCAGAGCACTCTCCAGCTCCTGTTTGAGGCATTGCTTGAATTTCTGCAGTGATGAAAGATGAGAGGGGGAGGAGGAGGAAAGTGTGGGGGTTCTGGTACACTCCACAGTCCTGCTGCACTCTGGTGTGGAGATGGGGCCCAGCTGGAGCTACCCAGACCAGGGAAAGGAGAAGCAACCACAGCTGCTAATACAGACACCTACTGCTTATCACAGCATCTTAACACCATTAGCATCAACAGCTGTACTGTTTGACACCTAATAAATTGGTAAATTGGATGACACTGTCCTGCTTTTCAGCTAGGGTAGAGTTAATTCCTTCTCAGTAGCTCTCATAGTACTATGTTTTCTATTCAGAACGAGAATGGTGTTGGTAACACACTTATATTTTTAAGGTTTTTGCTAAATCGTGTTTATCCTAGGTCAAGAACCTTTCTTTTTTTCCTTTTCTCATGCTCTGCCAGTGAGGAGGTACACAAAAGAAACTGTGAGGGAGCATAGCTGGAACAGGTGATCTAACCAAAGGAATATTCCAGACCACAGAACATGTCCAATATATAAGCTGAGAGGAGTTACCCAGAAGGGCAGCTGGTAAGGATCTGACATTGGTCAGCAGGGGTAAAAACTGCATTGTGCACCATTTTTTCCCCCTTATATTTTCATCATGGTTATTATTTATCATTATTATTATTGTATTTTATTTTATCTCCAATTATTAAACTGTTCTTATCTCAACAAAAAATTTTGCTTTGATTCTTCTCCCCATTCCACAGGGAGAAGAGAGGAGGGCTTCAGCAAGGGGCAGCACAGTGCTTCATCTCCAGCCCAGCACACATCTTGGGTGATACTCTGCTATAATCAAGGCAAAACCTTCTCTTACCTCAAGAAGGTGTTAAAGTGCCTACCACCAGAGTGAAGTCTCTGATTTCAGGAATAACATTCAAAGTAGGACATTAGGTCTTCCACTTTCACTTTCTTTTCATGGCATGATTCCTTCTTTATCACGTTTTCCAAAATTTTTGCTCAAGTTGTCTCCCTGCTTTAAGCATGTAAATTGAATGCAGAAGTCCAGTACTCATGCTCTACAAATTACCTGTAGAAAGAACTGACAGAATTTTCCCTACATGATGAATTTGGGATTGTAAAATTGGGAAGAGGACTAGGACACCTCTTCATGGAAACACAACAGACATCTTAAAAATGCTCACTCTTCCACAACTATTCTAAGTGATTTCAACTTTGTACAGCATTTAATGCCTATAGGAAATAGAAATTCCTGGAAACATCCTGGAAGAGGATACTGAAGTGGGGAGGGAATTACAAGCAAAAGTAAGAAAATCAGAGAAAGACAAATGAAGTAATAAACACCCTGTTTGTGAGGATCATCTCATGACTTCAGAAAGGTACAGAGCAGGTATCTGCCCCTGAGCTTGGGTTCCTTTCATAGTCCATGGAGATAAAGGGGTGCATGTAGGACACATCTCATATCACCCTGAAGAGAATGTCTCTGATGTGTGAACAGTCTGCATGCCAGCAATACAGATTTGGTTTTCTATTGATTATAAAAGAAACCTTGAGGATTGGAAAATGTCTGGTTTTAGTCAGACGATTCCCATCTAAGGGGTTGAGCATTTCATTTTTTCCATGTAAGTATGGCCCTGAGAAGTGTATTTAATAATAACATTTGACTACCTCATTGATTAGTTATTTAAATAAAAAGTAGAGCAGGCTAACTTCAGTTTCTCTAAAGAGGAGATGCCAAAAGAGGAATTTGGATTACGTATCTTCTTAATAACTACTTTTGTATTTTTGTTTGCTGTAAAAATCTAATGCATACCAGGTGCTGGAAATTACATAGAAAAATTCAGGACAAACTGTCAATTGTTACACTGTACTAAAGTCACTAAAGCCCTCTAGGTCAAGACAGCATTTCTCCTTTTCTTTTTCGATAAAGGGACTTTATCTTTTGACTTATTCCCACGAGTCAAGCACTGGTTTTTCACCCCCTCTGTTTTAACCAGCAGATTATTTCTGATACTAACCAACTACTGAGGAAAGTTTGCATGAGTCACAATGACTGCAGGCATAACAGAGTCTAGGCACGTAAAACAGAGAATGTTTTCGGGGTCTGTTGCAGAGCTATGTTTTCCTAAGCATTACAGATTAGTTGTGTTTGCTACCAGCCTTATTTATAGAAATATCACCTTTAATCCCATCCCAAGCCCACTGGAAAAGAAGCAATCAATGATCAGTGGGCAGGTGAGGGGCTGCTAAGAGTGATTTGCACTGGGAGATGAGTACTTGCTGCATCAACACTCAGAAAACATCAGATGAGTTCTTGTAGGATCAAGCCAAGTGAGATTATGTCTTTTCTGTGGAAAAAAGGTATCTTTTCACAGAGGAGTCATTTATTACATCTGAGATCTCAACTGCATCCCATAAACAGAGAGCTTCCAGTATGATGGAAGTCTATACTCTAAATATACCTTATTTTAATGCAGTGAGTCTAAGACACAGCATATAAAATCAAGGTAAAATACTAAGAAGAAAATAATTTGTTTAAGGCCACAAGGCAGCTGAACTTTAAAGCAAAGTCATGAGCAGCTCCATTTCTCATTCATTGTGTTCTCTGGCAGTTTACAAGGGAATAAATCGATAACTGCTTTATATGACTGAAAAGATTATCTACCCATAGAGTTGAGTACAGGGTTTCTAAAAAGATTAAAGTCCTCATTTAGGTATGACCTTGAGTTATCAATGGACATTAGGACACATCTACATGCCTTACTTCAGTTGAAATAGGACTGTAGCCCTCTGCTGCACCCAGCACTGACAGGATGCTCTGTGGAAAGACAGAGACGTCGAGTCACACAGCTTTTGTGTGACATAGGTATCTATGTCTCCTCTAGAATAGTGATGTTCTTTTATACAACACTATTCAGAATTCATTTTTTACAATGAAATATTGGAAACAACTTCTCAGGCAAGCTGCCAGGTATTTTAACCACCATGAAGGCTAAAAAAGAGAAAACAGCCAGCAGACACCTGAAAACAAGAGCTAAGAGTTCAACAGGCACAAAAATTTCCCTGCTAGTAATGTGCCTTGGAACTTTTCCAGCATTAGAATCTAGTGCTGGATTTCTGGAACCAGAGACAGCTTTGTCTTTCTCATAACGTATCAATTTATTTAATATTTTATCCTGATATGACATGGCATCAGAATGCACTCCAGAAGTCATCTGAGCTCAAATTCTGTCTGTCCTACATGTTTGGGAAGTTTACATTAGTGCAAGTATCTTGGGAAAAGACAAATTTTTTCTGAAAGTTTTCATCTGTCCAGAGATTTGAAATGTTTAATAAGGCATTGTGCAGAGATTAATTGTGAGATGGTCAAAACTGCAAGACAAACTTAATCTTAGGATGGCATATCACTTCCTGTGTATGTGGTCTCTATGAGAGTGCCTTAAAAATAATATATTTTTCCTAAATTAAAATCTAATGCTTAATAATTTCATGATATATTTAACCATCATTTTTTCACCTTGCCTGCAAAGTTTACTGAGAGTTCAGCTGTGAAAATAGATCCTGTCCCTGTGTCATTTTCCATGTTTGCTTAAATGTATAACCATGAGCCTGTCAAACCTTGACGAAGTGGTGTGTAATGGCAGCAAATTTTAAAAATCCATCCATTTCCCCAACTCAGTGACGTGTGCAATTTCCACTGCAGTGACCTACTTAACAGAGCTACAATCAAGGACGAGCACCAGGGTAAAATCATTTGCTCTGGGAACAGGCCATGCTGCTTCTCTTCTAGCTCCATTCCTGGTGCTTCCCCAGATCAAGACCCAACAGCCCATACTTCCATAGCAGATCTCACAATATTTAATTTTATCCTTAAAATCCCCATTACATGCTTATTGATCAGCATCTCCACTTCCCATTAGCTTCCAAACCTTGTGCTTTCCATGTATGATTTGAAATCACAAAGCAGATATAGGGATAGCAGCAAGTAATTAAACCAAATAACTTCACTTTGTCCATAATCTTTCTCCACTGTGGTCATGGCAACCCTGTGGTGCTCATTCTTGGGTCATGGTTCTTCAGTGCCTGGGGTAGGCAATCGATTGCCTGGTAAATTGCTTACTCGATTTCCCACTAAGTGACATCAATGTACATTCACTGTCGATACTGCTGGCAGGGGAATTGGATCTGCTTTCCAGATCACATCCCAGGCATGTGATTTTAAACAAGGTAAGATGGTTTAGAGAGAAAAAAAAGAAAAGAAAAAAAGTTTTTAAAAGAGTGATCTCTCACCTTGCATCTACATTTGAAACAAATCTCAGCTTCCTACCTTCACTCCCTCAGGTTTCAACCAAGCCAACGACCTGAAGGATAACACCTTCACTCTCCATTTGGTTTAAAACACAAAGGAGGCTTTCACTGTGTCATAAAACAAGTGGGAGAGAGAAAAATGAACTTTAAAATACAGTCCTTTCAGAAGATTTGTAAGAGTGAACTGTATTTATAAATATTTTAACAGTTGGAATTTGGCTTAGGTGCGTCTTACACATCATGAAATAATCACCAAGTCATGAAGATTAGTTGTCCACTTAGAATTTCTTCACGATTTAGAAAAATACTGCAGTTAGAAAAAAAAAGGTATGTACCTTCATTTAGTACACGAAAGTGCAATTCTAGTGGGGCCAGTGAACTTANATAGGTCAAAATCAGACATGAGGTACTGAGGAAGGAAAGCTAATTTTTTAGCTAATAAATGTATGAGATTTCTTTAGGAATAGCTAAAGGATGAGTAATGATATTTATCAGCAGATAAAATTTGTTTGTAAAGACACATAAATGTTAGGCAACCTGCTATTGTTATTTGCTTTTACTCATGCTATATCCCAATCAACATTTTTTAATTATAACTCTGCAAGCAAACTTCTTCATTATGCCCTTTATACACACTAATGAAAGAAAAAACATGAGTGCTTCAAGACTTTCACATAAAGTATACACAGTCTAATAAATACCTGCATTTAGGCTGCCTCAGCTTCCCAGGACACCCCACTGACAGCACCAACATCACTCAGAGGAGCTGAGGTCACCTTTGTCATTCTGGGTTTTGCTGCTTTATTTGCTTGTATGTTCTTTGATGATCTAATCAATTTTAAGAATTATAGCAGAAACTATCACATGAAAACAGAATCACATGAAAACAGAAAATACCACAGAAATCTGCACTCCTGCCATGCATCCAATTCATATAGATCTAACTTTGAAGAATTANAGCAAAAAAAAAAAAAAAAAACCCAAACAGATAAGTATATTGAAGCATTTATTCTTACCAACCTTGATGATGAACTTCAATCCATCTTAATTACCTTTCCTATTACACATTTCTATTCTGGATCTTGAGGATTGGGGCCCTTTCTCTTCTCTTTGGTAGGTCAAAATCAGACATGAGGTACTGAGGAGGCAAAGCTAATTTTTTAGCTAGTAAATGTATGAGATTTCTTTAGGAATAGCTAAAGGATGAGTAATGATATTTATCAGCAGATAAAATTTGTTTGTAAGACACATAAATGTTAGGCAACCTGCCTATTGTTATTTGCTTTTACTCATGCTATATCCCAATCAACATTTTTAATTATAACTCTGCAAGCAAACTTCTTCAGTATGCCCTTTATACACACTAATGAAAGAAAAAACATGAGTGCTTCAAGACTTTCACATAAAGTATACACAGTCTAATAAATACCTGCATTTAGGCTGCCTCAGCTTCCCAGGACACCCCACTGACAGCACCAACATCACTCAGAGGAGCTGAGGTCACCTTTGTCATTCTGGGTTTTGCTGCTTTATTTGCTTGTATGTTCTTTGATGATCTAATCAATTTTAAGAATTATGGCAGAAACTATCACATGAAAACAGAATCACATGAAAACAGAAAATACCACAGAAATCTGCACTCCTGCCATGCATCCAATTCATATAGATCTAACTTTGAAGAATTATTCCACAAACAGAACACCCTGGGAAAAACTTACCCATTTGCAGGTTTAATTCCACAGAGAGTGGGTTGGTAATTCACACGTATCCAGACAGAAGCCAACAGGCTCAAAAGGGCACCTTTAACATACCTTTTTTTCTAAGCCCTTGAACACCCACCTCTTTTTCCCCCCTCTCTGACTGATAAATAATAAAATCTCAAATAATAGAGAAGAAAAACAGTTCTAACTTCTTTCTGCCTGAGAAAACTACTTATAGAAATATTGGAATTCATAAAGCACACAAAAAATGGAAACAAAACCTGGAAGAAGACATGCCATTCTGCTCAGTACAAACTCACCTAAAAACAACCTACCAAAACAAGCCAAGGTACTGTTGACCATATTTTTGGATGGCCAAAGTAGTGCTCTTATATTACAGAGCATTACTAACTCCTGAGACTTCACTTTGGGCAAAGCAGCAGTTTCCCAAAGGAAGATGCCAGGATGAGTTAATAGTCATGAGTGGAGCACACATTTGAGGAAGGGACAGGTACCACAGCACTGGAAGTAGCAAAGACTTTATAATTCAGGTATAGAACATGTTTTTGAATCCATCACCTGATTTTACATCAAAATATGCTGTGGGAGGACTCCTTGGGTCAAAGGGCCTACAGAGGATGTGCTGCAATCCAGGGTGGGAGAAGAGCCAGGAATGCCTTTGTCCTGTCCTCATGGCCTGCAGGCACCAAAGGATGCAGAGCAAGAGGGAGCTGTGCCAATTCCCCTGCTCTAGGTTAGATAAGGATCACATGTAGACATGTACCCACAGGCCAGTTCATGTTTCAGTGGATCTTTTTATGAATGTAGGAATATGTGAAGAAAGGGTCACTGCTTGGTAATGCAACAGGCCTCATCCTTGGAGGGATAAAGGCTGCCCTCTGACTGTTCATTGTCCTTTCTATTCTTTTTTAATAATTAAAAAAAAAATCCAGTACAACACTTATATCTAGCAGTGAAAAAGATGGCTGCAAAAAAAATTTTGTCTGGACAGGAGAAGAACACTGAATACTTTTCTCATCAGTTCTGACAAATCTATTCCTGCAACTTAATTTTCTACGGAAGCTGCAAGCAGACAATTCTAAAATAAAGACTTTGCTTTGCAGAAGGGAAATCATCTGATGATGAGAACTCACTATCTGGGACATGAGGAATTCATATAGTAGATTGAGACATAATTTAAAATGGTAAATAAAGTTCTTTCAGGAGGCTTTGCTCATGACAGAAACTGCACTGAGGGACCTGTAGTTCAGCAATGGCAAATATTTTCCTGAAAAAAAGAGAAGTATTATATATGTTCATACAGTTAATCAAACTCTCTCCAATGACTTGCCTTTTTTTAGATTCCATTTTTATCTCTTAAGAAATAAGTCATTTTTAAGAATGAGATATGTTAGGAAATATTTATTAGATCAATGCTTCTCTTTTTATTAAAGTATTTTTTCAAAATGTTTTAAACTATGCAGGTCATTTGTGCTTGACCATAGCAAGGCAATAAAATTATCCTTCTGTTCACCACAGAAGAGCATTTAGCTCCCTAATCACATTGCTTCATGCACCAGTGTTATGAAGAATAGTAAAAGTCATCACCATTGAACTCTTACCAAAGCAGGAATTGACAAAGCCATACCACCTACAAGCATGGTCCCCTCCAATCCATTTGCCACGGATGTTGGATGCAAAACTGAGGGTAGTGCCCGAGATGCACACTAACATGTCACTGATGCTGATGTTCAGGAGAAGCATGTTGACTGGGTTACGGAGGGTTTTAAACTTGCAGAAGAGGATGAGGACAATCAAATTATTCAAGAAACCAAAAAACAAGATTAATGCAAGAAAAACAGCCACTATTGTATGCCCACTTCGTGAGAGTCCAGCCCTTGGCTCAGCAGGATCTGCAGGTGCACCAAAGCTCAGGTTATATGTCCAAGTGTGGTTCATTGCAGACTTTGTCACGGATCAGTGAGGGCAGAGATGCTGGGTGCCCTTTGCTGAAGTTCTCCAGCAGTTTCCCAGATGTCATTCCATCACAGATTAAATCATCTCAGGAGCCTCGTGATCTTTGCTCAGATGAGATATGTCTTAGATGGTTATGCAGGTGTGAAACACTATTACAGCACAGGATTATTTTCCTGCACTGTGTCTTTCCAGGGGTCTGCTCTCCAGTAACTCCAGGACAGCAGAACCAAGTCAACAATCACCTCAAATCCATCTTTCTTGTCTAAACTTAGGATAATATTAGATGATCTTTTCTGATGCTCAGAATAGAAGGTATCTTAAAAAGATGCTTCAGCATGGTCTCCTCCTTCAGAGCAAAGAGGCAGCCCTATCCATGGCAGCTACCCTCCCTTCCTCTGACAATGGGTGTATTTCTGAAAATACAGATAAAACAAATGGTTAAAACCAAACAACTCTTTCCACACAAAGACCAAAAAATACGTACATAATTTACTAACAGTTCCTCCTGTCTTGAATTGTAACAAGTATCTCTCATTCTTCTCAGTTTTCACTCTGATTTTTAACAGAAACATCAGTTTATTTACATTTCCTTGGATATTTTAAGCAATTTTTCCCTAGCTCACCGTTTGGCATACAGAATGTCGTTTGCACCTTCGTAGCAAAGTTCCTCACATGAGAAAATGCACAGCAAAACCTATCTTTTGCATTAGCTTCCCAGAGGAATAACTCTGTCTTCCTCCACATTAAGTCAATCTACACCAACTGAAGTTTCATTCTTGGCTTGACCTTAATTAAAATTATGACAAATTTAGGAGAAGAAGGTATTTCTTAACCCAGGAAGAAAAATATCAGATGCAATCCCTCAAGCTCTCATGTGCACACAAAGGTTTGCAGATCTGTGGTAACAATATCTCTTCTCCCACATTTACCAGTGAACAGATGTCCTCCTTTATTATTTATGAAGCAGCCAGACACCCAAAGCCTCACATCTCTCCTAGCACAGGCACAAATTTTACCCACATGCAGTGAATACATTGTTTGTGATACATTGTTTGTGTACTTTGTGAAACAATAGTGTTTAATGTGGATTCATAACTATGTAGCCTACCTTCTCTGTGGTTGCAGACAAATTCTGCACAGAATTTTCCATAAAGATTGTGTATGTGTAGCTTGCTGGACTAAAAAAAATATGAAAGTTTCTCTTTCGTGTGTCACATACTCCTAGAATGATTGCATGCATGTTAAAATAGAGCATCTCCTATACTGTTAAAATAGAGCAACTCCTAACTGTTGTTTTCTGGAAATTGTCTTGTAGAAAAATATGTATTTAACAACTGGAAAATTGAGAGTTCAGTTTACTGACGATTCAGAGTTGCTTGCTTTTTTCTTTTATATTTTTGTGTCATGGTAAGCATTTAGAATAAGTAAGTATTTAGAATGTCTTTCTATTTTTCTCTGCTTTCACAAACTCACTCTGCTAAATATTGAAGTGGTTTTGAAGTCTAACATATACAGACCATCTTAAGGTTTTTTTCTGGTGAGTAAATTATGTACACTTCACAGACCTTCTACTGTTTGATCATTGAGAATCTGAAACACTGATGCTTTCTGATTTTTCCCTCCCCCTTTAGGAGGTACATAGTAATTTATGTTGGAAAGGGTCCCAGGCAGCATATCTAAGAGAAAGAACTTTTTAAGTCCTCTTCCTACAATTTTGAAAAAAAAAACTCCTACCGAATTCTGGTTGCAGGTTATAGAAGGAAACCAACTGGTTCTAACCATCAACATACTCTAAATTTACTTGTAATAGTGTTTGAAAAAACAGTGTTAAAATTTAGTGGAACAAACCACAAACCTTAAAAATTCTCTTCTGAGCATTTTTCCTATGAGAACAGGCTGAGAGAGTTAAGGTTGCTCAGCCTAGAGAAGAGAAAGCTCTGGAGAGACCTTGTTGCAGCCTTTCAGTACTTAAAGGGGACTTAAAAAAATGGGGAGAAAATTCTTAGCAGAGCCTGTAGCAAAGGGGGTAAGGGTTTTAAACTTTAAGGGTTTAAAAGGAGGGTCAATTTAGGATCAATAATGAAGTTTTTTACAACGAGGGTGGTGAAACACTGTAACAGGTTTCCCAGAGAGGTGTTTGATGCTCATCCCTAGAAGTGTTCAAGGCGAGGTTGGACAGGTTTCTGAACAACCTGACTGAATTGAAGATGTCCTTGCTTATTGCAGGGAGGTTGGACTAGACCTTTAAATGTCTGTTCCAACACAAATTATCCTATGATTAAAAACATAGCTCAAAATATAAATAATAAATTGTAGGTCTATTATACAGTCATCCTGCATTCTTAAAAACATATCAAGAGTTTGTATTTATAGTGCTTATGACAGGACATTTACTCCCTGGATGGGACTCAGCTGACTAAAGTTCAGCAGTGTGACACCAGGTGTGCAGGCACAGCCTGGTGCCCAGGTCATTTCTCCAGTGACCACCACTCACAAAGCTTTACCTGAGCAAGATCTGCCCTGGTGTGTTGGGAAATGATACCTTAATGCATGGGCAAGATGAGCAGGTCCTGAAAGTTCAGTGGAAGATACATTTTAAAACATTAGTACCCACACTGTGAAGGTCAAGCCATGTGGCTACTCGATATCAAAACATGACAAACATGATGCACAAAGATGAGCTTCAAAAAGTTTTGGGTGAATTTAAGAGAGAGAGGTCTGCAGAGGAAGATCAGAAGATCTGGGCTATGTGGGAGTAAGTCTCTTTTTAGGAGCTCATATATAAAGTGCTAAGTTTTTTACACTTATAGATGAGATAAAAATTAAATTCAGATTTCAAAAAAGCTTCTAAACTCCCAAACTAATCCCTTGAAGAATGAGTCCAAGTTTACCTAATGTTAGCATGTAACTGAATAATACACATTATTGTTGAAAAAAACTTGTAGATGAGCTTTTGTGCTCAAAGGTTCACTTGATTTTCCTTTTTTTTTCCTCCAGAGAGATACCTTAGTTTAATAGAGGTTACTCTGAAACTCTATTAACCCTGTCTTAGAGGTGACACTCCCCAGGGCTCCATGAGCTAGAAAGACAGCCCTCCCAACTCCTAGCAAACTCAGGATCTTGCAAGGATTACCAATTCTGCTTCTCAAAAAATGTTAAAAAAAACTCAAAACAATAAAACCTATGATTCCATCCAAGGCAAATAAATGAGCATCCAGTTTGTCCCCTTGAATTTGTCAGAGTTGACAAGGAATGGAAAACATACCCAAAGTGATACAAAACATATGGCCAGGTGAAATGGGCCAAAAGTTTGTTTAATGTCACCAGCTATTAAATGCTGCATCTGTTAACTGGTTCTGACAGTAAAAGTCTAAAGATACAGCAAAACAGACACCCATCACTGCTTGTATTTTCTCTGAAGTAGTCTTCAGAGAAAAAAATAAGGTTTCAGAAGATGTTAGATCAGCTTCTGGGAGAACAGGCTTTAAAACTGAGAGTGAGAGGCTTCTTTTCGCACTTGACACCACACATTAGTTTGATCAGTGAAGCTGGTTTATTTCCTTTCTCACTTTGCTCCCAAATAACTTATTAAACACATTAGCTTCACGGGTTTCCAGCTGGGAGATTCTTTACCATCTTCTCTTGCAACATTGTGCAACACGCCAAAGATGATGCTTAGTTCACTTTAAATATTTAAAATCTGAAGAAAATGCATAAAATAAATAAGATCAAACTTCATATTACTAAAAAATCTTACCCTTTTCCACTATATCTACATTATTCTCTTGGGATATAAAGGAGCTATAAAAACCTCTTATATTTACATATCCAGACAACCTAAATCAACTTCTTGTTCAGTTCATATAAAAATCAATTTTAAAATAGTGGTTTTCCTTCATTTAAGAACTTGTATTTATAATGAAAAGTTAAAACAAACAAACAACCCCATCTAAACCAACCCCCCTACATAACATTTCAAAGACAATCCCAAATGAAATTTTACAAAGGAAGAATCACTTTTTTGATCTGCTGACAGAATTATGAAAGGAATAGTGTATTTATAAGTGTACATACATTTAACCTCGTCTTCCAGATGAGAAACTGAATTGTTTTTAACACAAAACATTCAAAAGCAGAGGTATCATTTAAAACAATTCTTTTAAAACACAGCTGAAAGATGGGGATCTTCATGGGACTTCACAACACTGAAGTCAGAATTCCCATTTCTTCTGGACTATTTTTTCCATGCTCCAAGCCACACTGCAAGATTTCAAGAGATGCAGAGAGAGGTCTTTAGAGCTAAGCTAGAAGACTGAAAGGAGGTTCTATGGCTCAGAAGTTTCAGTATCTCCCAGCTCCCAAAACCTCCAGTCTGGGGAAGAATCTCTTTTATGCAGATCAACAGACTAACTTTCAGCAGTTCATGCTCATGACAGACAGATATGGAAACGAGAACAATGTCTAAGTACAGAACACATGTGATGAAGTTCACACGTTTGAGTGCCACACTATTTACTCAAGGGGAAAATCTAAGTGTAGTAAACCCCTGCTTTTGAAAAAAAAAAACCTACTTTCATTTAGTATATTTAAAGTTAAGGCAATCTCTCTTACGTGCAAAGGGGAAGTTTATGCACAGAAATGTCTATGCTAAGAGCAGATGAGACAGACCCATTCCTGAGCTGGGTTGAAGCCATCAGCAGCATCTCAGAGCCCGAGTCGGGACGGCAGCGGGGACTGAAAGCACCTCCTGAACGCCCGGGCTCACCCCGGGTTTCTAAACACTGCACCAAGCAAAAGCCTCTCCAGCCAACCTCCGCTCAGGATTCTTCTTCCACACAAACTTTTTGACACATCTTTGGGAGGGGAGGGTGGCACAGAACACTGGAAGAAAAACCCACCTGTATCTTTCATCCACAGCGACCCAAAGGGAAAACAACCACCCAAGTCTCCGGCAAACACGTCCCGAGCGGCGGTAACAGGAGCCCCGGTACCGCGGGCGGTGGTGGCCGGGAGCCGGGAGCGGGAGCCGGGATCGGGAGCTGGGAGCCGGGAGCGGGAGCCGGGATCGGGAGCTGGGAGCCGGGAGCGGAGCGCCCGCTGCCCGCGGAGCCGCAGGGCGCTCACCCTGCGCGGGACGGAGCCGGCGGGCTCGCCCTGCCCGCCCGCATCTTCCCTTCTCCTTCCGCTCCTCGGTGGGCTGCGGGGACACCCAGCCTCGAGAGGGCGGGGGAGAGCGAACAGATGTTTCTACTAAACTAAAGAATAGGAGCGAGGCGCATCCCGTCCCGCGGCCCAGCAAGCTCCGCCCGCGCCGGGGCGGTGCCAAAGCCGGGGAGCTCGGGACAGCGGGCACCCTGCGCCCCGCCATCCCCCATCCAGCGCCCCGAGATCCCCATCCAGAGCCCCGGGATCCGCACCCAGAGCCCCACCATCCCCACCCAGCGCCCCGAGAT
>VZTT01036337.1:7660-29654 GCA_013400855.1 Buphagus erythrorhynchus | reverse complement strand
CCTGCAGAAAAGGAGGCTCAGGGGTGACCTGATCACTCTCTACAACCACCTGAAAGGAGGCTGTAGCCAGGTGGGGGTTGGCCTCTTCTCCCAGGTAATTAACAACAGGACAAGAGAAAATGGTCTCAAGTTGTGCTGGGGAGGTTTAGATTGGATGTTAGAAAAAATTCCTTCGCTGAAAAGATGAAAGGCATTGAAATAGGCTGCTCAGGGAACTGATGGAATTACCATCCCTGGGAGCATTCAAAAGATGTGTGGATGTGGCACCTGGGGGCATAGTTTGGTGGTGGATGTAGCAGTGCTGGGTGGGAGTTGGACTTTATGATCTTAGAGGTCTTTTCCAACCTTAATGATTCTATGAATAAATGCTTAGTAGAGATTATTTTGAAGTTTCCAGAGAAGATTCTGTGCCTTTCTATTCACAACTCATGCCCAGAGTCTTCTGCCAGCAGCATGTAAGGCCACAGGAAAGCTCTCAGAAATCCAGACATAGTTAGAAGTTATCCCAGAAGGCAAGAGACTCCAGGTAACAGATGTGTGCCTGACTTCACCAGTGTAATGGGGGATGCATAAGGAACATCTTTCTTTGCTGCAGTAAAGGGGAAACTGAGGCAGCAAAGGGAACTTGTTCAGAAAGACAGAGTGGGAGCCATGGAGGAAGCTCAGTTTGCTATTAGGGCTTTACCCAACACACCTACTTTTATGCAAGATGGAAGCAGGTTTACATTTTTGTTCCCTCTAGAAATCATGTGTTTCTCTGATATGCTGTCAACCATAAAGAACAGGGCTGACCAGAGCCAGACCAGGGATGGGAAAATTTCACAGCTTGGTGTATAGCACAAGTTTCATTCTCCAAACCACTGCTGGCATCTCTTGTGCTTTCCCATGGAAGCCAAGAGAGGGCACAGCATACATTGCTGACATTGGTCCTCAGAAGACAGATATTCAGTGCAGATGCTAACTGAAAATGAAAGAGCAGAGGAAAAAAGATCAAAGGACTATAGACTACAAAAGACTACAGGTCTGGCACTCTACATGTTTGCACTCTGCATGTTTTCATTTGGCTGGGAGCGCCTTTCTCCAACGGAATTCTACACAAGTGTTCCCCATCCCGTCTTATTGCCGGCACATACCCCAGAAAAACAGATCCCAAGCACTTGTCTCTCCTTCCTCACTCTGTCAGCACCATCATTCCCAGTACTCACACTGGAAAACAGGTGGGCCACAGCCTTGCCCAGAGGCACCTGCTGTTTCCTTTGTTGTCTGGCCACAGTAAAGGTGGCTCAGAGACAAGAAGGATTTTGGAATGTTATTTTGCTGTATGCCAAATAATAAAGAATAAAAATCATTAAGACTCCATCTGACAAAATGGACTTTTTAAAGGCCTGATTATTTAAGCCTTCAGTTGGCATTATTGCTCTGCTGGAACACCACACCTTCAGGTGTGTGTCTGAGTAAGCATGCAAGTGGCAGAAACAGAGAGGAATATTTGTGAGGCTCACTGTTGCATATTTAACTCTTGCAAACACATCTGTTCACTGTGTACCCAGGAATTAATGCTAAACAGTATACAGCCTCCTTAACAGCCTCTACTATATCTGTTTCTTTACAGTCATACTATAACCCAACAGTTCTTTTCATCAACCATGTCTTCTTCCCAAATTCTTATATCAGTCTCTCTTGCACCTTGAGGAATTTTGCATCCATCTCACTGAAGCCCAAGGGGCTGCAGAAGCCTAAGACAACAATCCAGAGTGCTTCATCCCTGAACCATTTTCTGATCTGATTTTTCTTTGAGTAAAGGTTTTCTCCTGAGAAAGGAAACAAAACTCGTGAGTTTCCTGATTCTTATTCAGAAGAGAGATGAGGAAGACAAAGCACTACTTTTCTCTGGCTTTGCTCTGTCTGGCCATCCTGCCCTCCACCAGTTGTTGAGACAACTGGGTACCAGTCAGAGCTTGTCAGTAATTTGGTAGGTGGCTGAGGCAGTTTGCTTTCTAGCATTATCACCAGGTCAGCTGAAATCTGTTATCTCCCTACTTATAAGACCTGCCAGCAGGAATGTTAATGGAAAATACTGAGTAATTTGTCAGTCCAAGTTAGCAATGCACACAAATGTCAGATCTGCCACACGGAGAAGGTAGGGCTCTGAGCTGTTTTGTGTTTCTGAACATGCTCTTGCCACAGTCTTAGTTTTCTTAACAACTGCTTAGCTGTTCCTTTGAATCAAAGATGAATTTTTTTACAGTAGATACATTTCATACTGGATGTGAGACTTGCTTCCTTCTACTGACAGACTGTTATCAACAAAAGGAAGGAGGCATGTGTAAAGCCCACCAAGATCAGAATTAGATGCACAGAAGAATAGACTAGAGTGCAGAAAAGGATGATCATCACAGAGAAGGATAAAATTACATGCATTGAAAGATTGGCAAGAGTCTTCAATTTGTTTCACAGTATGGAGGTTATCTGGTAACAGGAAAGTAATTTTTATATTAGAGTGGGAAACTCACTTGTACCCTGAGGATACTTGCTCTTGTTCTTGGGCATTCTTGGTAGCAGCTTTTTTAAGAGACACTGGACACCAACCATCTGGGCCAAGCTGGTTCTCTACAGCCCTGAAATATCTGATGCCATGTTTTCACTGCTGAAGGTACCTGTGCTATGCACTTGAAGTCAGTTTTGTTATTTCTCAACACTGATAAGGTGCATTTTACAGCAGACAGCTGCCCCCTTCAATTTCAGTAGGTTTTCTCACATGTATAGAATGCTTTGGCTTTGTCTAAGCTACAGACCCACAGACACCTTCTATGCTGTCAGGTGCAAGAGTGTAAACCTTGCTTAAGATCCACACAAGATCTCAGCTCAGAATTCCTGACTTCCCCTGCACCTTGGTTGAGGAGGAGAACTGAGCATAAAAATCAGCTGCTTGTCCTGAATTACCCCATCCATATCCTTGGGCTGGATATCCAGGAGCCACAGGGCAAGCAAAGATCAGCTGAGATATGGGCTGAGGTGTGTCAGTGCCATGACTGAGTAGTAATGGAGATGATGGGATAAAGGGCACAAAGGGTTTGGGATCTGTCCCTTGGAATTTATCAACAGCTATTATTGGTTGTGCTCTGGGTGATAGAAAGGGTCGTGTCCCTGATCAGGGCTTAACTTGGTGTAGAGGTATGACTTTTGCCCTTTTGATCTTGTGTTCTTGATGATGAGTACCATATTCTTTAATCATTATTTCCTTAGTAAGAGGAGATGCTTATTGTTGGGCTTTTTTGTTTCTTTCTTTTTTTATTACCTAAATCTCTAGTGTCCAGTTTAATTTGTTTCTGTGACAATCAAAAATTTCATTTATAAAAGCTTTTACTTAAAGATGCTTCAAGCATAACACTAGTTAAAATTGACATGAAAAGTTCAGGAAAAGAGCTTCAAAATTACTGGTTGTGTATACTATGCTTTTTTTTTTTTTTTTAAACCAAGTAAAGAAAACATCAAATTATGTAAATCTGGAAGCCTCAGAAATTAAATTAATTTGAAGTAACTATAGGTTTTAAAATGGAAAAATGTGCAAAAAGCTCAACAGTGGATATACTCATTTGTTTTATACACATATAAAAAGCCACATTTTGCATCATTCTGAATTTCATTAATATTTAAAAATCTGGCTAAGGACTCCAAATTACTAGCTAGTAGATTTTCCTACATAAGTCAGGAGCAGAATCGATTTTTCTGAAATGCTGTCCCATTCTTGTCTCTTTCTTAGCAATTGGTCCTGGAGGGGTAGTTTTTCCATCAACTTGTTCTGTTTGCTGGAGGATGAAAATTATTTCCATCCACTTTAAAGCAAAGCACAGCCTGTCAAAGCATAGTAACAAGATTTGCAGTGCAACATAAACTGAACTTCTTATGAGCTGTTATCTCAGAGAATTTTAAAAAAATATTTTCAGCTCCACAATTGTCATTATTCTGATCATTTCCAATTCATGTATTTAGCACTCCAGTCCATCCTTACGAAAAAAAAAGGAACTCCTTTTGGAAATCTTCCTCCCTTGCTTACAATTCCCGCAGCAAAATGTTTCTCTGCTAGAAAAATGTGTCCCAGCTGGACCCAGATTTCATTCTTATCAAAATTATAAGTGGAATTTGAAAATGCAACTCTCATATGTCTTTTGGTTGCTTTACTGCCACCTTTTTTTCCCTAGGGTCTCTACCACACTTTCTTTTCCTTACTCTTCCTGTGTTACCCTTCTTCAGATAAAATCTCAAATCTTATAAGCCTGTTGTGATAGAGTGGGACTAAATCTGTACTTTCAATTTTCAGGATAAAATTTCAGTTTAGCTTAATAAATTTTTTTTTTTCCTCTGAAAGTTTAGTGGTAAAAATATAAAGCTGGTGCAAATAGAAGACAAAGATGGTTTCATTCTCAGAATGTTTCTCCCAGAAAAATGTATCCCAGAAAAAAAGATTATATCCTACAAAATTATCAATTACATGACATTTTCTCCCACTCAGGAAAAGCAATGTTTGTCATATTTCTGAATAACTTGTTTATGAAGCCATAATAGGTGATAGCTTTGCAGCTGGTCTGTGGAGACATGATGAGCAGTGAAAGTAATGGTCTCTTTATTTTTATTAAATTAAAAATCAGTTTTAATTGATCAATGCTAAGGATGCATTTTGTTCTGTGAGAAATTGAGAGAGCTGCTATTTCTCTGATTCCAAAATTAGAAATCTACAGTCTCTCACATCTTCATTAAATACCTATAAAATTAACACTAGCTTTCATTCTTCATGAAAAATTTATCTATGCATCAAGTTAATCTTTTGACATAAATTGTCTATCAGCATTTGCCCACACAGTTCACATCTATCTCCCAGATGTAGCCAAGGCATAATTTGTGCTTAATTTACAGAAAAAAACTAATAACCATGTTAGAGGTATTTCAGAGTGTTACACATTCAGAAACATGTTTTAAGCAGGCATCATTAATAAAATATTTATTTGCTTTCTATTTCCCTTTAGATCTAGCTGTAGAACAAGGTTTTGCAGCAGATGTAATACAAGCAGCTGTGTTACGTAAGACCAAGGTTTCTTATGAAAATCAGTAGATTTTTTAGCAAGATGACAGCTGGTTTTTCTTGGCATTAGTGATTACAAATCCCTAAGAGAATACTTTGGAGGCTTTATGACAATCCTGGCCAAAAACATAATTGAATGAGATTGACATGCACATTCTGCAAAAACCAATTTGCTGAATACTTGTCATGTTCCATAGTTAGCATTGCTGCTTTCTGAAAACAAGAAGAGACATCTCCATCAAATGTCTGCCAAGCCTGTGTCACGACTTTTAACAATAACCAGCAAGTCCACAGAAGAAATGGCTGGCTGAGGAAACCAGCCACGTGAGCACCTGTGTGGCAAACACCATGTGAAATGCCCAATGTTTGCCCAATGTTTCCTTCCTTGTCTCCCCAGAGGAAGGCCAGGACACACATCCCTTGCACTGGGATCTGCTACAAGGTGTGATGGCAGGATTGCTCTGATATTTCAGGATATGTCCTCAGGCAAAAATTCTTCTCCTAATCCAGAGTAATGACCCAGATTGCAAATATTAATGGGTACTCAAGCACCTGGACTGGGACTCTGAGGTTTCTGGAAGTCAGCTCAGCTTTCTTGATTTCTGCCAGCGATGGCACTCAACTCCTGTCAGCCATTGGGCTTGTTGAGACTTGAGAGAATAGGACTGTGCCAGGGGCAGGTATAACTACTGTGCCAACCACCACAGCTTCTGCCATTCATTTCAATTACATGACTTGAGTGCAGCAGAGCACTAAAATGTTGGTGCCTTTGGACTCTGAGCATCGAAGAGAATGGATTTCTTTGGGGTTTGATTTAGATTCATTCTCCTGGAACCGAGTTTATCTCCTCTTTGTGGTTATCTTAGAAACTGAGCTGTGATAGAGGAGGAAAGTAGGATTGGGGTCTGGGGCTTGAAAGAAGAAAATTTTCTCTCAGCCAGGTTTCTGCCAGGAATATGGAAGCACATCACAGTATCTATTTCTTCCTGGAATAGGGTGTTCCTTGGATATAGCTACTCATATGGGTTGAGAGGTAACATCTCTTGCTGACTTACAGATTCAGCGCCAGGAAAGGTAGACTTTAGCCTTTATGATCAAGATTAGGCTATATTTGATAAAAATATTAATAAGGCAAATATATACCTATGGAATAATACCTGAGCTATGTATATTTAAAATGAGTACATTTTGTAGATAAGTCTTCTTTTGAGCCTGTCTCAAAATATACCAGCTTACCTTACAGGATCCCTAAATGCTTGCAGGAGGCACATCAGTGATCATTTTCCAAAGCCTGATGCATTCAACTTGACCACTAGCAAACTACAATTCTACAAATTCTACAAAAGCCTCAAATACAGGTATATGCATGCAGGAATAATCCTTAACCTAATGAACAATGATCCTTGCGAAGCATAGGCTTTAGTTTTTGTCACAGAGTGAGTCCCTTGACACTATTAGGAGGGTTGAGAAATATTTATGTGCTGGACAGGTGTTAACTGATGCTGGATGTACAACTGGCAATTACATTTTAACAAAATGTGGAAAATTATTTTTTTTTCTATTCACTCCTATGCAAAAGCATAACAAATATTTGAATGGTACCTCTTAAACATCCCCTGGATTTATGGATTATTGTGTTCTGAAAACATATTTTTGCTGTAGCATGCTACAGATCTCTGAGAGAGAAAACTGACACAGTGTATAGTAGAAAAGCTTTACTCAACATAAAAGAAATAAATGTTGGATTCCAGAATGTAAGGAGTGGAAACACAGCCTTGCATTTTTACTTGTATCCTAGGGTTTTCTGCCATTAGATGAATTCTCCTGTGAATCCATCACCCCCACACTCATTAACTGTTTTTGTTGATAGGGGTTTTCTTTTGGGTTGTTGGTTCGTGTTTTTTCATTATCCAGAAAAAGAGCCACTTTTTGTTCAGCACCCATGGAGTTACAGTCCATGACAGAGGACAAGGATAACGGGGAATGGCCAATAACAATACCCTTGGGAGCAGCTACTGCAGAAGTAGCAATGGTTTCTTGTCTTTCTGAAGGTAAAATCTTGTAGCAGTTTTTCTACCTGTTCCTGTCGAGTGCAGCCAAAAGATGGCAGCATTTTATTCAGCATCGGGGTGTAGCCCTGGGACTAATCACAGGCTGTAACTCAACACCCTTTCTGAGAGGAAGCAACAAAAGTGCAACTCCTAATGGAGTAGACAGGATTTCGATATAATCCTTGCTGAATATTAACCATACCAAAATGTGCTTATACTGTAAGTAAGAATAATTCCTATAGTATTTTTTCAGTAATTTAACTCAAAACTGTTTAACTATTATTTGGAGAGATTGGAATCAGATTTATTTTCCACATACTTTTGTGTCTGCCATCAACTCACAGCTGTAGTCAGTCCTGAAATTCAATCTGTTAATTTTGGACACGTGAAAGGAGAATTGCAGAAAATTTTAATAACTCCATAGGAGTTTTCTCTGCAGTGAAACCTATATAGATTTTTTTGTTTGTTCGTGTAATAATCACTTCCAGCAAACTTTCCATTCCCATGACATGCAGATCAGCATTATTTCAGTCACAGAAACGTAGAAAGTGAGGCCAATAGAGTTACCCAGCTTCTTAAATGGTGCCCTCTTGGTACCCTTTACTTGGATATCTGCATACATTTTTCCAAATGCCACAAAGCACTCCTGCTGGTGTGAAACACGTTTGAAAACCCAACCTGAAGTGACTTATGGTGTACCAGAATTTTGTGTACATATTTCTAGAACTTTGTGTGCATAATTGCCTTTGATTCTGAACCATATTATAAAGGGAGCTCAAACCCTTGTAACTAGCTTTACAAAATAGGTAGCTTAGCTGACACTAAAACTCATCAGGTTGTTTATATCTTAATTAGCAAAAAAAATAATGAAGTATTTTTTTTTCCTCCAGTTTTTTTTTCTCTCACAAGTTTAACAACACTAACGGTTTTGCAGTTACTTTCCAGATGATATCTTGCAACCTCATGCAGGTAAACCAGCTAATCAATGCCTGGAATATATGTATTTCATTAGTGTACCTGGATTTAAAGGTATTAGTGTGCAATAGCTGTAACACTGCTGACACTTTGTCTTAAAACCTTTCAGAGTTACTTGGCTAATTCAGATGAAGAAAACATTCTTCTTGTCATCTCTTTGCCTTGAGGCTTGAAAAGCCTTCTGAGTACTGATTGACATTTTCAGGCCTATCAAAGTAATTAAGAGGGCTGAAATGTCAATGTGTAAATGCAGCCCTGGTGTTGTGTGCTGAACACTTCACATGTGATGCCTGGTAGATGTCTGCACTTGATGTTGGATCAATGCACCAGTCCTGGCTCTCAGCATGTGTGAGCACATGCCTGTACTTGCAGCAATGGCACTCAGATGAAAACTGTTCAAGCAGCCTGGAACTCATAGATTATCCATTACCATCACTATCTGTAGTCCCCACAAGGACTGTGGGCAAAGAGTTGTCACCAGCACTATGCAGTAAATATTTTTGTTTGCTGGTTTTCATCATCTTTTAACACTAGGGGAAAAAATGCTTTCAGTTTAAAACAAATGGCAGGCTATTTTGCACTGGAGAATAAAATTATTGCATGGGAATTTAAAGATTTTCAGCTGATCCAGACAGAGTGTGAAAGACCAGCCAAAGTTACTTGTACTAACAAGCAATGATTGCAAGCTTTTCAGGACATCATTTTATAAGATGCTACAAAAATAGGTCACTCTACCGAAAAGGTTCTTCATACTTTATTGATGCCAGAACTTTATTAAAAATTATCACTGTGTGTTAGAGGCTCCTCAATCCCTATTATCTGTAAAACATGCTCAAGTTTACATGATCATTACATCTTGGCTATAGAGAAACTGAAAATAATCAAGGCAGAGGGGACCAATGATGTGAACAATAATTGTCCTGAGCAGCAGAAGAAATTAAGGGGTCCTGTAGGTCTTCATCCCTGACCTGTGACCTAGCCAAGATGACACAACATAATCATCTGCTTTTTACTCCTTGAGGGGTCTGACTGCAACCCTACTTTTCTTTGAGACAAAGGAGAATAATATCACTTGTGCACAGAGCTTTGGCTCTGTGAGGTTAAGCAGTCAAACTCTGGGCTGCTGAGGGAATGCCAGGGAAAATAAGCAAGGTTATGAGTTTCAAAAGGGTTAATAAATCAAACTCAAGCAAAGAGGTGTTAGAAAGTTTTCTACACCATCCATTGCTTTTAATTTGGTTATTTTTAACTGTCAAAGGAAATCGGAGAGTAGCTGTGTCTGTTAGTGACACTGGAATAACAGTCTCAGTGGAAATAAAGTCTTGGCACATGGAATTAGTTAATCCACTTGAACATAATTCTCAACACAGAAAATATTGTCTAGAGATTTATTTATGGGCAGTGAGCATAAAGAGTCTGTCCATTTGGCCAGCCAGAGCCTCCAGTGGGAATGGAAGTGAAGTTGAATATTAGGGTCATCAGACCTCCAGCCACAAGCAGTCAGAAAGAAAGCAAAGCTCTAGATCCACCTCTTTCTGGAAAGTGAAAGAAACACATTATTCTTCCTGAAGACTGGAGGACTGTTCTTCTCCAGTGCAGTTTTTCTTCTATTTGTAACCTAATTCCACCCTTTCCTGAATATGAATCACACCAGAGTTGATGGAGAACACATACACACTTGATGCAATTTTACCCAAGGTTTCTACACACATAATTATTGGGAGTCTTCCCCTAGGATCCATTCACATGGCAGCAACCTGAGAAGGTAAAAAAGGGAAAATAAAATTATTCTACATTTTTCTATGTCACAGTCTTGTGCTCTTATGTGTATGCATATATCTACTGAATTCTATCATTTTGATTTGGGCGCAAAGTCCTAAAAAATGTCACTTATCAAAAAAACCTTGGTATGTTTATGTGCAATTCCAAGCCTGACACCAAAGCAACTGGACAGAAAAATGAAGGAACTAACTTCTCCTTTCCTGGTTTTTATGTCATTCATGTGTTGATTTAAGAACCTGATTTTCTTCCATCTGGAAAAATAAACTAGGTTGATGCACTTTTTCTCATTCCCAAAATTTTATAGCATATGTTTCAAGAGGTTATTTTGTGACAAGCACTTCAATTTTATAAATACCTATATATACAGCCTCAGAACTACTGGAGAAAACTGACAGACAGCTCTGAACATTCATGAAAGTCAGTAGATTTAATCCAGATTTTCAATGCTTACATAGTTTGTTCCTCATTTGCATCCTATTGCACCTAGAGTGTTTTTCCCACTGGAACAGAAAGCAAGCCACCTTTTATTAGTCTGAAATCTGAGTACAGGGTGCCATAGGCATTGCAAAATTTCACTGTTGGTTCTGTTTTCTTCATTACTTTACCCCTAATTATATTGGACTACCAAAAAAAGAGGTGTTACAATTTGACCTCAAAGTTCTACTGACTTCATTAGCAGTCTGAATACCCATCAAGGGCAAGATTTCCAAGATTTCCATTTATCATGAAGAATAATAGCTGCTTTCTCTTGGTCTTCTCAAGAGGACTGTCAGAAGAATGTCAGCAGTTTCTAATAAAAACTGAAAGAGTTCTGCTCGTTAAGTGGTTGAGAAATAAAGGCTAGTAAAAATCTACCATAGATTACTAAATTCCATCTGATTAGCAAGAGATTACATTTTCTTTTGCTTTCTCTCTGCATTTAACTTTCCTCACAGTATTTGCATTAGCAGTACAGCTAAAATGGGCACTTAACCAAATTACATGGTTTCAGTCATACATTTCTATTAAGATGAACTTTCTATAAATTAGTCAGATGCACTCTTGATGATTTTATGTGACTCCAGCTGCTAATTAAAAGTGGTGGTGGCCAGCAGAGCCGGGTGAGATCATGTCTCCTGTAACAATCAATATTCTCCTCCAGAACCACTTTGTCCCTCCAAGCCTCTGCTGGAGTCATTGCTACCACTTCCATTGAGCTGGATGGGGGCAGCCGAGTATGCTTAGAAAAAACCAAAGTTTCCATCCAAAGAAAGGCTTGGCTGGGTTTAGGCTGCAACAGCCAAATGCATGAATCTGAGACCTTTACTCCACACCCACCAAAACCAGAAGGTTTCCAGACTTGTGTTGGGACTGAAGTTCCTCAAGCCCTCTCTGGCTCTGTTTCTGCACCCATCCGGAGCGGTGCCTGTCAAGCAGTGAGTGGCTCACACCGCTGGTGCCCCAGAAGATTGCAGTCCCTGCGCAGATTGCAGTGAAGAGCAGGGACACCGGGCCACTGGGCTACCTGTGGCACCAGCTGGCGATGACAGCCTGGCGATGACAGCCTGGCGATGACAGCCTGGCGATCACAGCCTGGTGAGCGTGGCTGAGCCGGTCAGCCCCGTCACTCCTCGCCGCAATGGACACGCTCACGTGGCAGTCCCTTGTCCCTAACAGTACAACATAGCTGTTCTCACCTGAACAAATTCAGCTGCAGCAGCCTTCATCCAAGCCGGAGCTCTCCTTGGATTCCTGGATTCGTCCTTGAGGGCTTCTTTGCCGTTTACACCGAATGGAGCACTGTTTAAAACAAAAGCACAGTCTCAAACCACTCCTCCATGAAAAGTGCACTCTTCAAGCACCTTCTCTTCACACTTGCTGTGGTAGGTGTTGTCACCTTCCTTGGCAGTAGAGGGTTCAACTTCAGTGTTGAACTGGAGCTTTTCACACCTTCCCTGTGACGCCTTTTTTGATAAATAAATACCATTCAATGAGGTCAGGCCAGAAGCAGGTGAAAAATGTTCCTAGGTCTGTATTTCCCCTTTTCCTTGCATGAGCTGTAGCTGCTTTGTCTGCCAGAGGCACACACTGGCCTGCTTTCATGTCGTTTCATGCCTGGCTGGCAATGTCACCTATTTGGCAGCATCGTGCTGCTGTGACAAAGCAGGTCATGCCAGGTGCTCTCCTGTGTGCTCACCCCAAGGCACAGCACAGAAACATGTGCTGCTGCTCACAAACCTCCACACCTCTGGCATCATGTAGGCATTCAGAATATGGATAACTTACACAATACGGGACAAAGAGAAAAGGAATACCAACACTTTCTCTTTTCTAAATTTGAAAAGAAAACGTTAGGCATTCCTGAGTTCCTACAAATGACAGCAATAGGTGCCAGGATGCAGGAGGTCTGCATGTGTGTTCCATTTCACATCGGGGTGTGCTTTTGGAGGAATTATCCCAATTGTCACTACTTAACTGTACTTCAGTTTACATTTTAGAGGAATTTTTCTTGCACATGACTAACATATCTAGCATGCCTTGTCCTCAATAGCCCCCCAAAATGCAAATGGTATGTAAATGAGATAGCCAAATCCAGCTGTTTCATTCTACAGGAATCTTCTCATTGCCCTCACTAACACAAAGCCAAACCTGACTGCTCCCAGCCCTGTCTGGGCACCTGAAGTGTCTTCAGCCACACCAGAGCTCAACCTTTCCCACCATGCAGCTCTGTCCCTTTCTGTGGGTGAAAAAGGTACTGGACAGTGACTTCACACCTGGATTCTGCTGGAGTTAAACCTGAATAAGGAGCATTTATAGCCTTTTAAAATAAAATAAAAATAAATGTCACAAATGCCTTCATGCTGAAAAATTGGGAAATCCCCAAATCAAAAAGATGCTCTGTATGGAAAACAGTCTTTGAAGGAACCAGCCGTCTGATGCACACTGCACTTTAACAGCCAAAGTTTTGTCCATTAACTAAGTTTTGGGATTTTTCATGATGAAACAGGGGAGGCAAACTTTAGGAACCCTGTTTGGTCTTTACACTTCAGTTTATCTTAATCTTAACAGCCAATCTCATAGCTACTTGTTGAAATAATATATGCTAAAATTATATGCCTTTTGCTCAAAACCAGTAAAAAAATTTCATATTTGAAAATCTGATAGACTGTAGACATTTTTTCTCTTCTATGCTGGAACCAAAAAAATGTATTGTTTCAAGTTTTTTTAACCAGTGCAATACAATACTACTGTTAATTTCTTCTGTCTAAAACAAGCCACCCATAATTGAGTCATAAAATTTTCCCACTAAACTATGGGAAACAATTTAGAACATAAGATGACAAATAATGCTGTAGAGACAAACAAAATCTATTACCAGTGCCAGAACCATCTGAAAATATCTTTCTGGAATGACTCAACAACCTAATAGATTCCATTTCCTGCTTTCCGTAGAAAACCTATTGTTTCAGCCTCTCTCATAATGTGGTATAAGTCAATCTTCAAACTGTTTGTTTTGACCCTTTCAAAAGGCTGAAAAGACTTTAGAACTGGGCATCTGTGCATTTGGTCTTATGCCAGCTTTCCTATTTTTGCATAAATGTTTCATCTTCCCCTAGTATCTACCCCACTGAAGCAGTTTAACAGAGGAATTGTGTCCTTCCTCAGCCTTTTCTTACTAGACTATATAAACTGTGCATATCTATCCCTTCAGTGGAGTTTATTCTGCACTGTGGAACCTGAGAGCAGTACGGATGCCTTCATGGGTTGCTGTGCCTGACTTAATTTGTCTCTCAACTGGCACTATCACCCTTGTCAGATTAATTTCTGCTGTGTTCTTTTGACATAACACCTATCCAAGGGTTTTGAAGTTTTCATCAGAAGCAACTTGCAGGATTGACATGGTGGCTTTGATATCTTGCTTCCGTTCACCTTCCTGGCACCACCTGGAGGTGGAATATGGATGCAGACATGGATTGGAATCAGAATGGAATGACATGAAACTGATATCTGAATTGACACCAGAAGAGCATGCAGAGCTTCTGAAGTTCTGTGAACTCTCATCTCCTGTGAGAAACGTGTGAACACACATATTCTGTTCAACAGGGCTGAACAGAAGGCTTTTTCACTATTTATCTCCATCAATATGAACTTAATGCTTCAAACGTGCAATAAAAATGTTTCTGCACTGCAAAACACAGAAAAGCTTACCAGGATCATGTAAATAAGAGCAGTGATAACAGATGCATAAATAAACACAATATCATAGCATTCAATTTTCATTTGGCAGCTATCTCAAAAGCTGTTCTTGTGGGAAAGTTATTATACATAACAAGTCTTTACTAACCCATGCAAATAAATTTGTCTGGTCCCTAATTGCCTTGTTACTGATGTAAGTTGGAAAACTGCCATCTCAGAGAGCAGGCTTGGGCTCTCAGCACTGCTGCAAAGTTTCTGGCTTTGTACTTAGGTATGTGGTGGCTCTTGGAGTCAGAGCCCCTCCATGCACAGACCAGCAGAAGGGGTTTGATGCCTGAAATTCACAGCAAGTCCCTTCTGATTGTCAGATGTTTTTACCAAAAAAACCCAGTTTTCTGTACCACAGCCTGGCGATTCAGATGAATTCTCTCAGATGAATACATACACATGAAATTGAGTGTATCTTTTTCAGTTAGCCGTCTCTGTTTACAGTAGATAGCTTTCTTCAAGACAATTCATGCAAATTGGTGTTGTAAATGAAACATCAAAAGATTCATCTGCAATAAACCTGCCAACAGTATCAAACAATCATATCAACAATGTGAGAAGAGTGTAGAAAAGTGAGAAAAAGTAATAAATATGGAAAAACTGTCATGACTTCTTTGTGCTTGTACCATTTGTGGTCAGAGTTTTCAGTTTTGTGTTTTTCCCAACAGTAAGCATTGTAGAAGAGAGTCTGTAGGTATGACCTTATGTGAAGTGAGAAACTGGAATATTCAGGCTTTTGTTTCCCTAGGAAAAGAGGGAAAGGAACAGAGAAACAGTTGTGTTTCCTTGGTAAAAAGGCATAAGGGATGCATGACACTGCAGCTTATGGGCTTTAATGGGACCATATACACTTGAGCATATAGGAAATGGTGACTGGAGAAGAGATTGCTTGAAATTCATTTAAGAGAATTATAAGAGCCTGGAGCCAGGAAAGAGAGAGGAGGTCATAGTCCTTCTCTTGTTATCTAACAGAGGTAAGCTGAATATTGATCTGGTTTTGGACAGTGGAAAAGAAAGCCAGGACCTCAGTTGAGAAAGATTGCAGAATCTGACACAAACATGCATCAGTCATTATTCAGGATCTTACATTAAGGACACAGCCCCAGTTCAGAGAGAGCAGTGTCAGGCTGGAGCTTTGGGTAGCTTTATTATAGAAATAAATTTGGGAAGCCACTTGGAGCTCTGTTTCATGAGATTACCTTTGCAGAGCCTTGTACAAACATGCAGGAAGCCACAAAATGTGAAGTGGAAAAAAGAGAAACCAGACACATTCAGGAAATAAAAATTCATAACAAGTTCAGGAATAATTTTAAGATATTTTACCAATTTTAATAATTTCTTGTCTTCTTTCCTTTTCACTAAATTTTTTCACTATTTTGCTCTTGTTTTCTCTCCAGTTCTCTCTTCACAGAATGGGCTTATTGGAAAGGTTCATTAAAGCAGTAAAAGATAGAGGATACTTGTATTTTGTCATCTGTTAGAGCAAAGTCAGTATATGAAATCTTATGAAAGATAAGGTCAGTCATTGCTGCCACCTGTTACAAAGAACTTCCTGCAAGGTTTTCCTTTCTAAGTTAAGAGGAGTGCATAAAAGAAAGAGTGCAAGTCAAAAAAATATGGAGACAATTCCAGAAATGCAAAATAGAAAGTAAAAGCTTATCAAATGCTCCTAAATTCACAGGATATTCTTTGTCAAGCATCAAAATATCATACTTTGCATTTCATCTGGATGCATATGCCCTAAGGGCATATGTTTAGCTGAAATAAAGAAAAACAGATGCTAACTCAAATACAAACACTGGCATGAAAAGCACATGTTCTAAAAGCTAATTCTATGCTTTGCTTCTTTAGGTAGTGTACCACAGGGGGCTCAGATTGAATATATGTATATTGGCTATTTATGCTCAGCTTGTCCTGCAGTGTCCCCTTCTCTGACTACATTGCTAGCAGTACTTAAAAAACATCCCTTTAACTTGGAAGTTTAGGGTTAGCATGATAATCGACATCAGAGCACCCAGATAAGATGACACACCTCATCTGAGGAAAACTTTTATGGGGAAGTCTAAGAAAATATCTTACAGATAATCCTGCCAAGCTCAGCAAAGTGTCCTGAGAAACTGGTTGGTGCAAAGGTGTGTGCCACCTGGCTGAGGAGAGCTGCATCATGGCTTTGGAGCTGGCTGAAGTTTAGCTGCTGCCCAATCATGTTTTGTAATTTGTAGTGTTGTGAGTCAGTCACACAGAGGATAGATGCTGCATCCAAAGCTGTGGCAGCTGTTGGAAACAAAGCCTTGCATGAATTTCTCCAGGTCTGTCACCCACTATGATAAATTGAGGCAGCTGAACCTGCACACATTTACTTGCAAGTGACAGCTGACATTTCCTAACACTATTACATGGAAAAACCATGACAGATGGACAATCTTGTCAGGAGCAGCATTTGCTCATTTGCTTTCTCCGCTACTGTGCTGAAATTCAAGATGACTTGAAAAAAATAGCTGTATTAAAAATGTGCAAGTTGCAAATCTGAACACTTCACAAGTTTCTAAAGTGTCCTTATGGCCCCTTCTACATATGAACCGCTATAAATCTTTATAATATGCTCACACACTGTTTTGCACTGAACCGTGCGTTGGGCAGTAGTTGGATATTCAGCATTTCTCTTTCTGTCATTCAGAGGGACCTAGTTCAACATATTTCACCCAAACTGAACACAGAAAATTGTACTTGATGAACCTGTTCCCACCATTGTCACTGAGAGTGACTGAAAATGACATAATTCTTAACCTTGTTTCAATGATACTTTTCCTTATTTAAGTATTTCTTATTTAAAGTGGGGGAAATGAGCTACAGGCAGAAAGTGGCCAAAGTTGGCAAGTGTCCATCCAACTGCAAGAGTCCAACTCGAGACTGATCTTTTCTTGTAGTATTTTGTTATCAAGCACAATCCACCCTTTCACCCCTCACTGGTGAAAGGTATTGCTGGTACAGGTAATGTGTCCTATCTCCTGTGCTGTGGTTCCCAGGACACTTCAATTATGCTTCGTGGGACTGGCTTAATGTATTATCTTGTATCAATTAACATCAATAGCTTGTCAATAGCAGTTAGAAGTTGCCACTTCTGTAATTCATTTAAGTCTTCCTAACAGTGCTTTGCACAAGGTCTGCATCACCTCCCTCCTCAGAAGCTGATGTCTTAATGGCATTTTCTATGAAGGGCTAAGAAATAAATGTAGACTGACTTTTCATGGCTGTCATCCTCCAGAATGGCAGCAAGGAAAAGCAAGCATGGTATGCTTCATTGCCACTACCTGTGCCAGATCTGCTACAGATATGTGTAATCCCACAGTGTCAGAGTCTTGTTTTGACAGTACAAAATGTTTTCAAAGGGTGCTTTGCCACACGCTCACAATTAGCCTTAACTGAAATTTAGAATTTCTGTTTTGGAAATTCTGACAATGAAAATTAAATATAATCTGAATGTTAGCCAACATTTTAAACTTAAATGGCTAAAATTTTTCTCTTACCCACATATGGTAGGATGCTCTCATGGAAGGAAGCATAGTGAGTATTGTGAAGCACAGCTTCTTCTGAAGATGGAGTTCTTCATTTTACATTCCTACAGAGCATGCTGCCTGACCAACTCTTTCTGTTCTGTACCATCAGAGAGGAGAGAGCACATGAAGTCCAGAACTGAGCCTCCCCAGAGGCCAGCCTTCTGAGCACAACTTCCCAAAGGAACTATGGTTTCTGTTTTACTCAAACTCAAACACCTGGAGCTTCAACTATATGTTCAAACATAGCATTATATCTCAACTTTCCTGCTAGAAGTCTGAAGCATTCCACAAGGAAACTTTAGCCCTACTATAATCTTTTCAACTCAGCATTTTCTACCAACTCATTTCAAAGGAAATTATTTTCCCATTATTACTATTTATTATCTTTCATTTGCATGTTTCTCTCATGGTTTTTTTTTTTCTTGTAAGAAAACCTAGTATGGTATCCTTTCTCAATCCCCCAAGAAACTCCAGTACCCTCTGAGTACATCTGCTTCTCCCATTCCTTTCCTTCCCTGTTTTTGCCTACTAAAGGCTGTGAGCCTTTGAATGAGTTAAATAACATATGTGAAGGTTTTGCTCTCCCCTTGTGATTTCTGATATAAGGACTTAATTTAAAAGAACTTGTACTCTTTATTTCCACGTGGTTTTTGACTACTCAACTGCTGTTTGAGGAGGAAAGTCAGACAAGAAATCAGGGGCAACTTGGTGTTTTCTGACAGTGGTTGAGCATGGCCCAGATGTGTGCCCAGGTTGCTAAGGCCAAGGGCAGCCTGGCCAGTATCAGCAACAGTGTGGCCAGCAGGACCAGGGCAGGGATTGTCCCCCTGTACTCAGCACTGATGAGGCCACACCTCAAATCCTGTGTTCAGTTCTGAGCCCCTCATGACAAGAAAGACACTGAGGGGCTGGAGAGTGTCCAGAGAAGGGCAGAGGAGCTGGGGAACAGTCTGGAGCACAAGCCTGATGAGGAGTGGCTGAGGGAGCCATCAGTTTTTTTGCAGACTTTTAAGTCTTTAAAACGTCTTTGGAGTTGTAGACTATGACACTTGATAAGTAATTTGTGCTGAGCTCATCTTAAATTCATTCCCATGTACTTGCAAAACACTTGTACAATCTTTAATTCATATTTCTCTTTCATCCTGGGTGATTGACACAGATTTCAGACCTGTTTGCAAAATGCTCCAAATTGGGAATCTTGCTGTGGTTTTTATCAAATTAGCATTCTGGTTTGAACTATTAAATTCATACACCACACTTCTGTGTCTCATTCAGAGAGATTTTTACAGTATTTAATTTGGCAAGTTCTTAGACATCTACTACTCTTAAAAGAGAAAGCCCTAACTAGGAAATAATTGTTAAAACCCCCACCTTTTCCTGTCCAGAAGGCAGCACTCTGGAGCTGTCTTTGCAGGTCTTTTTACAACTTCTAACAAAGGACTTCATGGATACAACTCCATAGGAGTGTTCCCTAAAACTATAACTTAGAATGGACTATGCTTAAATTAACTAAGTTGCAGATGGCTTCTACATTTAAAAAGCTTAAGGACCCTAGGAGGGTCAGTGGCATCACAGTGTCCATTTGTGCCCTGACTGTATTCACAAAATAGGACTTCTTAACATGTGAACAATGATCACTTTATTTTCTTCTTTACTGTGTCAGCATCATGGAACAGTATTAGCAGTTTTTCACCTTTCCTTTTTTTCTTTGACTGCAAACAAGAGATTCAGATGAATTACTGGAGTCTGTGGGGCATGGCTTCAACCTAGTTGGCTAAGAAGAAAAGTCAAGCAACAGCTAGAAAGCAGCCATTTTTTTGTCACTATGTAGTACTGATGGGGGAAAAAACTTTTAGAAATATGCCAGTAAACATAAAAGGAGAAGGCAAAACATTACCAAGAATCTTCTCTTCAATATTAAAAGGAATGTTATCTATCCATTTGCTAGGAAAACAAAGCCTCAGTATGACTTGTCAGGATCACTGTCCATGAAGGCAGAAGGTGTATCATAGAGTAATGGAATGGAGGTGCAAAAAGGATATTGAAAAGCTGGACAAGAAGGTGAGAATTGGGTATCATACCAGTGAGAGAACTGGGCACCTACAGAGGTGAAATGGAGAGCAGGAAAAGCTGGGACTGCAAAAGAGGGAGAAGAGGTGAGGAATGAAGAGAAGATGTAAGGAAGAACTGGGACGGACTGAGACAACAGTGTAGACAAGGAATCAAAAGAAGCTGAGATAGCTTTTGAAGGTGTTGGTAAAAGGAAGAGAGAATAAAATAAGAAAATGTGTATGTGAGACAGAGGGGCCAGGCAGAAAGGGCCTGAGAAGTGATAGGCACCTGAAAAGGAACTGGCTACAGGAGGACACAACAGCTGGGAGGAGTAGAGTAGAGGAGATAGAGGAAATAAGACTGGAGCTGGGTGGAAAAGAAGAGCAGTATGGTCAGGGGTAGAGAAGGGCACAGTGGAAAGGAATCAGCGGAGGAATACCTGGATAACAGAGCACCATCAGGCAAAATCTAGAGCTGGGCTGTGACTAGAGCATGTCCTGTCCTCTGTCTGTTGAGTGCATGTGGATTGCCTTCAATGAAAGCCAAGACATGATGGACAAATTGGGGCAAAGCCACATCCAGCAGGAGGCTACATCTCAGCTGGGTGAACTGGATCCAGGCATTTGGAAGTATTCCAACATCCACAATTTAAATGCAGCCTCTCTATGTTCCAATGGCCAAAGTCCCTGATGTCAATCTGAAGGCTCAAAACTGTGCTGTTGACACAGGTGAGTAGAAAAACTTAGTAGAAGGAGGTAAAATACACTTACTGTTTTCTGAGAACATGATTGTTGGCAGTCAAAATTCTTCATGTAACCTTATGACAAAATGAATGCCACTCACGCAAACTAATTTTAAGTTCCTTGTATTGTGAACAAAATCTTAAAAATTTATTATGGTAAGTGTTCGTATCATAATTATGGACAGTATTTAGTGCATTCATAGTGATGAGGTTCCACAGTGCTCAGTCCAGCCTGATCTAAAGGGCTGACATTTTTGAATGCAGTTTTCATTCAGTTTGCTTTTAAACACAGAATTCAGCTACAGCTCAGTACATCATCTTGGAGGAGCAAAGGCAAGAGTTCACAGCACCCAAATTGTATTGATACACTGCTGGTTTCTGTGGTCTAGGTACCCTTGTTTAAAACTGAAAGCGGAACATGACAGTCTCTGGACCTCTGGGCTTTGTGGTTTTCTGAACCCTAAACCTAGGCATAACTAACGCTAGGTGTAACCCTAACCCTAAGGATAACCCTAATACTAGGCACAGGATTAAAAGCCTCATGGGGGTGAGGCTGGAGCCAAGCAGAAAGATGTGGAGGGAGCCATGCTGTGGCAGTCTTGTGTTCCCCTTGGCATGCCTTTTGTAGCTTCACAGTCTCTAGATCTCTGGGCTTTGTGGTTTTCTGAACCATAACTGTAGGCATAACCGTAACCCTCACTCTGAAACTCACTGTTATAATATGCTATGAAAAGAACATATTATTCCAGCTACTTGGATCACAATTGACAACAATCTTGAGTGCTTCTCAGAGGAACTCATAATCATAGAGCACACAAAACCACCCAGGTTCACCTATTTTAGGTACTTTGTGTCTTCTCAGGAGGGCAGCTTTTTAACATTTGAACGATTTTGATTTAGAGAAGAGGTCTGTGCTTATTGTCTCAATTTAGACATTAAGTGGTAACTTTGGTGCTGAATGAGGCATAAGCAGGCTATAGCCACAGTTCCTGTTCACATCTAAAGTGCATTCTGGTGTGATAAAGGCACACAAGACAACAAGGATTGAGCTCAGCAACAGCAATACCTGCAAGCAAATGCCAGGTTTGAACTCTGGCACAGTGGTTCCCCAAGAAAAGGTAAAAACTGAGCCTGAATCACTTTTCAGAATTAGACTCATCACTTGGTTAAAAACTGTGAGTTATTGGATAACCTGAAGCACCAACTCATAAGCAGCCACTGCTCCCTTTTTCTGCTCAGCCTTTTCTCAGCAGCAGATCAATCAGCCTAGGCTAACTGAGGCAGAAATTATTATTTTTAACAGAATCCATCTGGACAGGCTGTGCAATCACTTGGTGACAGTGAATTTAGCTGCAAAAGTAAGCAGAGACAGTTCCTGTCATGCCCTGGCAGTGCTAACACAGGAAAACCTTGTAGTGCTCTGCTGGCCAGGGTGACACAATCATTGCACACAAATGTGTCCATAACCTTTCACAAGTTTCTCCTGAAGTCTGGCTGCCACAAGGACTCCAACCCAAGGCTTCTTCCTTTT
>VZTT01036336.1:56267-115097 GCA_013400855.1 Buphagus erythrorhynchus | reverse complement strand
GCAGGCTGACAATGGCTGCTGCCATCCCAGAATGGATTGGTGAGCAGTTCCCCAGCAAGAAAATGACAGTAAATGCTGTGGTGTCACAGAGACCGGTGGCTGCAGAAAGGAGTAGTCTCTGAATTTGGTTATCAACCAGAAAACTGCTTGAGGGGTCTGGCTCTGTGCTAGGCATAGTCTGCTCTGCTGCAGTTTACAAAGCAGTTAGCAAAGAGCTGATTCACAGAGAAATGAGCCCATGTTCTAATACGAGGAACTGGAAAGTGTGCTGTGGTACAGTAATATCTGCAAAACAACTGCCACAGCAAAATCAGTTATGTCTATGGGAAAAGGAAGCTGATAAAGGACCACTGATTTATTCCAGTTTCTGACTGGAAGTGAGCAGAGTGCTTCCCACTGCACAGTCTAGGCCTGCATGAGAGTTTCAGCTGCTTTTTGTGTACTCATAACCCAGCCTCGTGATTGCCAGAGCTGGTCTGATATCTCTTGCATAGGTTTGCTGGGTCTGCTGGAGGCCTTTTGTCAGCAAGGAAGCCAATTTATTCCCTCCAGTGCAGTTACAAGACAGCACTGCCTCCGAGTTTCTGCACTACCTTTTATCTTTCCATATACACTTGGCCTTACTGTGTATCTTTTTCTCCCCTGTCCCCGTTGATGGACAGCCTAGTTGGCTCAGGCCACTACAGATTCAGCCTAGTTTTCTTCAGGCAGTGAAAGAGTGGGAAATGTGGTTGTAAAGTAGAGTAAGAGGATTTCTTCTGATCATTTCTGTGCTCTTTGACCCACCTGTTTGCTGCCAGAGTCTGGTTTCCTTCCTCATTTACCTGTTAGGCACAGCCATTCTTGTTCTTTCCTTGCAGAAGACCAGGGTACTTCAACTCCTTAGAACATAGCTTTTCAGTGACATCCTTGCCGCATCAGTAGCACTTCAGAATTGCATGAGTTTTTTACCTGCTCCTTGTAGTCCTATACTCTTTGTAGCAGGAGGTATTCCCTTGCTTCCATTTCCAGCTTTTTGCCATCTAAGGTCTGGCATAGGCAATAAGCTTCTGTATGTCCTCACTGCATTACCATTGACCTACTTGTAAAGTTTACTGGAAATAAATGCATTGGGAAGGGATATTCCACCTTGCTTGGTTGCTATTACAAACCAGCCACACTTGCCATGATCACCATTTATGTGCTGGGGCACATCAAGGACCGAAGTGCTTGCAGAAAGGTTTCACATCTGTTTCTCTTAGAAACTTAGGGTGCTTAGCCCCACCACATTCCAAAATTTTGCTGGACCTCACATCTCCAAGGTGGCATTTCTTTAGGATTATGCATGTGCCCTTGGTCAGCTCATCTCTGGCCTAACAGACATGTTGCTCTTGCTCTACATTAATAACAACAGGAGCAATTCTCCACTGAGGTTAATGGGCACAGCACACTGCTCACAATCACTTTTGGCATGAGCTTCACCAATGCAGCCAGACAAGCCACCTGCCCTCTGCAGGAGGGGACCAGCTGAGTTTTGGTCTCAGGAGCTGAAAAATCTACTGCAGCTTCATCCTTCAAGAATATTGTCTATCACCCTTTTAGGAGCTCTGTGGAGTGCAGCAGCAGTGCATCACCATCCCCTGCCCACAGAAAGGAGACAAGTGTGGCTGGTTTTTGTTCTTATCCACACCACAGACTTCAGTGGAGCCTGGTCACTGAGGGGCATTCATCTCTTTTGCTCTCAGGTCCTGCTCAGCAATACCCTACTGGGCTTCCCCATCCATCATTACCGGCAATTTCATCTCTGTCCCTTGCTGGGCACTTCCTCCCCTTGCCTTTGAATCAGAGGATTTTTTCCCCTTCCTCAAAGGAGCTTGTAACATTTACTGCATGATATTAGAATCCTGGGACTGAATCGAGTCACAGTTCAGCAAAATTAGACTGGTTTCAGTTTCCTCACAGTAGGAAACTGGTCATACTGCAGCTGTCTGTTTTCCTGTTTAAACCATCCCATCTTCCCAAGACTCTGTCCTCAGAGGCAGAGGAGCTGCATGGCTTCTGAAACAGGAGATGGCAGTTGCCAAAGGTCATTTGCAAAGCCATTCAAAGCAAGAGGGGACTTGACAATGTTTCCAATCAGTAAGCAGAGTTACAGCGTTTGGCTCCTTCCTGCAGTTCTCCCAGTATCTCTCATTAACACCGGTTTACTACTGCTCCTCTGGGAGCCAAGTGAAATTTCTCTGGCTTCCAGGATGGAGCTTTCTAATGCAAACCTGGTGCAATGTCCCTGCATGCCCTATTCCAGGCTGTATGACTTCACCAGAGCCACAGCAGACCGCAGCACCCTCTCGATGTGCTACTTTCACCATAGGACTCCTTGTATTATTTAGGTTATCTTACATGTTGGAAAGTATCACACAGTATTTTACAGGTCTTCAAACCTGTCCAACAGATCAACAATGAAACCACACACACAGAGACCTCAAAGGGCACCGTTATATTGCCTAAGCCTGTGCTGACAGCTTTCAACCTGCCATGCATCCAGAATTCCTCCCCTTCCCTGTTAGTTCATTGAAGCCACACAATTTTACATGAAAGAGCTTGGTGCCAAATATTCAGGGCTGCCCAGCACGGGTTACTCATTGGCACGATCCAGATAGGTACAGCAGACAAGCTGCTCTTTCATGCAAGCAGTGAGGGGAGCTCTCAAAAATGGACATGTAAAAATATATGCCACGTTTGTTTTCTTGTACTGGCATTATTCAGTAGTGAAAACACCTAAGCACGAACATTACTTTTATGTACACTAACAGAAGAATTTGAGAGCCTGTGTTAGCCACTTGTAAATGAGTGTGCCCACCTCGCTTGAAAAGCTGGCACAGCATGCAAGTAAACGTAAGCATAATAAAAAATAATAGGAAACAGGCAGGCAATAGAATTAAGAGCAGCAGCCAGCTGGGATCTTCTAACCAGTGACATCAAGGGATTGCTGAGGTAATATGCTGATGGGTTTTAAATTAACTGTAACCGCTCAGGAAAAAGATCTAGGCGTCACTGTGGACAGCTCAATGAAAACATCTGCTCTGTGCACAGAGGCCATCAGGAAAAAAAGAACCCAAAAATGTTAGGTTGAATAGGATAAAGAACAATATCGAAAACGTTATAAATGCCACCACATAAATCAATGACACGTTCACACTTTGAGTATGAGCTGGAGCCTGCTCACCCATTTCAGAGCAGGGGTAATAGGAACAGAGGCCAGAGAAGGATGCCAAAAAATCGTTAGAGAACACAGAAAGGTTTCCAAGGTTGTTAGGAGGAAAGATCAAGGTCCAAATGGCTCAATAGCTTGAACTAGAAGTGTATAAAATGATGAGTGAGACAGGGCAAATGGGAAAATTTTACTTTCTTATGCTAAAGAAATGGTGGCCACCTAAAAACACTCCAAAAACATTATTGCAACAAGAAAAAGAAAGCCCATCAACATTTTGCAGACTGCCCAGCTAACACGTGGAGCTTGATGCCACAAGGTGCCAGAGTTAGGCTCTCACCACACTGCCATCACTCAACAGTGAATGAAATGTATGGTATACACACATGCCTGGGCAGGCACTTTCAGTCTCCAAGTGATAGAGGGGAAATTTTAAGGTACTGCTAGGCTGTGTCAGAGCATATGTTCCAGTCCTCTGATGAAAGGAAAAATGGAAGATGCTGACCACAGGTGAATGTTTACAGCTGCAGCCAGCTGGGTTGCAGACAGAGCAGCCAAGCCATGAAGAGCTACCCTATTCAAGCCTATGTTCCAAACACCAACACCCTGGTCCATCCCCAAGCACTGCATTCCCTTTGCAACCCAGTTCACCATTCAAACTTCCAAAATAAACATATCCTGCAGATGGGGAATTTCAGGCAGCATTGAGTATTTTCAGTCTATGGTTCAGATTTAGGCTGTCACAGAGAGACCAGCTGCAGTGGTGCACATTTTGAGCAGTATGAGGAAAAGAACTTTTTTCCTATGTTATCCACCATGCCTATAGCTCAACCATCCTGAAGCCTCACAGTCTAAGTGTATCTAGTAGCTATACAGCTGGGGTTTTCTCCACCACACAGGGACTTATGACAGCACAGAACCTCATCAGGTGCCTGCAACTCAGCAAATGGCAAAGCTTGCATATAACTCTGCACAATCCAAGCAGGTACTTAACTCCAAGGGCCAACAAACCTCTTCAGATAGTATGATTGTTATGAGGGTCATCCTGATCTGCACATGGCTCTGATTTCCTTTTCAAGAGCAAGCAGATGGACAAGGACAGCAGAAATGGACCCTTATGGCCACTGAAATAGAGCAATTTTTCCTTCACATTCAGGGATTTCACTCAAGTTCTCCCCAGCTGCAGTAACAAGAGCAGTTGAGGTGGTAATGTGAGCACATGGGAAGCATTAAAGCACAACATTACACAGCACTTGGGCCCATCCAGACTACTCACAGATCACAGAGGCCACCTGCTCCTCTGTCCATCAATGTTCCCATGGGATGTCCACTGTAGGGCTCTCCTCTGCTTATGCAGGCCTGGCACTGGGGTTTTTTGCTCCACTGTGCATGACTGGCAGTGCGGATACCTAGCCAGGCATGGGCCTCAACTGGAAATGTGTCACCAGGCAAGCAATCACACAGATTTATGGCAGTGGATGTACCAGCACATGCATATCAAGCAGCAGTCTTAGTCCTGGAATGAGACCAACCATCCCCAAAGGCATGGGTCTTGCCAGTCTTTAGCATTGGAAACAGCAGATGGCTAAGAACTTGCCCTGTAGTCCTGGGGCAGTAGGACTTCTTTTCTTCCTTTGCCTCCCATGTGGTCCCCTCCATCTACCCTTCTCCCAGGAAGCAGGGAGCATCACAACCTGAAAGAAATTCAACAATGATGCAAAACACACATATAATCCCATGGCTACTCTCACAACATTTGACATCAGCTGCCTGCTCCTGGCTTCCCTTTCCAGCCTGGGAAGCCAGAGCCCCAGCACAGCAACCATAGCACATATCACCCATTGCTCCAGCTGCTTTTCCCTACACCTCCTAATCCCACCCACCCTCCTTCCCCACCACCAACATACTGTGCACACAACATAATAAAGCAACAGAGTCCAGTGTTAAGCAAGGCTTTTATGTGCAGCCAGCATTTCAAAAAGCACAGTACATGCTGTATGCTCAGTGCTGTCAGACTCCAAGACTGGATTCTCCAGTGTTTTAGGAAAAAGGTAAGGCAGGAGGAGAGTGTGAGAGGGGGGAACAGACCAAGCTTTGTGGAATTCTTTTTAAGAGTGTATGCACAACTCTATAAAAGGGCATTTTTTTTCCTGACCTCAAAGAGACAATATTATTTCACACAGACCTGTTTCCAAGAGCTGCCAAGCTATTTCTACACAAACCAGTGCCTGGTTGAGGCAGTGACTGTGAAGGGGAAACCCTCTCTCCAAGTACGACATGGAAATTCCTTGACCTCAGCTGCAAAGCCAATCAACACGTGTGCAATGGGCCAATGAAAAAGAAATTAAAATACCAGAGTGGCCAACACAGATGAGGGCAGGTGTGTAAGGGAGAAGGCACAGCCTGCTTTTTCCAGTCAAAAAGACTGAAAAAAACCCAAGGACATGCCAGGCTGGGAAGAAGAGGAAAGCAGGGTGAAACCAAGAGCATTGAGACATTGGTTAGAAAAGCAAAGATGTAAAATGCCAGGCAAACAGGTTCTGAATCATATTCTAAGGCCCAAAGGTAGAAAGGCAGGGCAAACAGGCATGGAAGGCAGAAATAAATATTTATTTTAGGCCACGCTATCGTTTGCTGTGCTTCATGGAAAAGTTTGGGTGTTCACGATGAGCCCAGACAGAGCCAAATAAGTTCTTCATCAGTCTAGACCTGGTCACACCAAGTAGTGACTACACCACAGACCTGCACCCTACTCTAAAGCTGTGTTTGCTTCCTCCAGGCCGTTGGAGAAAACACCTCCAGAGTGAAACTATTTTTCCTGAGTGACATTAAGGACACACCAACATACTCCAGCAAAAGTCCTACAAACAACCCACCACCAGATAAAGAGCTGAACAGCAACAACTGACCCATGTTAGCTTTCAAGTCGAGGGAGACAGAGCCCTTTAGCTTCTTTCTTGGAGGGCTGGATAGCTAGAATTAAAGCAACTGAACCCTAGAAAACACTCATCATCAGGGTCCCTGCATGGCTCCACAAGGGGACTAATAATGCTCCACAGTCAGGTCAGTCAATGTGAATGTGAGCTCACAGCACTTCTGTAACACACCAGATGCACCACAGCCTGCTCTCTCCATGGGATAGATGTCAGTCAGAAGGGATCTCCCACTGCCAGAATAATTTGTCTTTTTCATGGCCCACTCCCAGGTTAAGAGCAGGAAAGAGGACTTCAAGTTCTGGGCCACAGACCTCCCAAGCAACCTGCATGGAGCAGAACAGCAAACAAGCAGTACTCGTGGCATCCATGGGTCAGTTTAAGTACACACACAAGGATGGGGATGTACAGCTTTTTCAAGCCATAAGCCTTATTTAAGATCAGCCATGGATACAAGCCACAGCTACAAGCCTTATTACAATTGTGTCTGTACCTAGGCGAAGTAAGTAAGAGCAGTCCATAAACTTTCATCCTTTTCAGAGTCCCAAGAAACCCCACTTAACAAAATACATTCACTCCATACAGCAAGAATGACGTACACTGAAGGCAACAATTTTTCTGGTGCTTAGATACTCTGCATTAAAGATAAAAGCAATCAGATCCAAGTGAGACCTGTACTCCAAGACCTAAAACTGGATCATAACCTGCTCCATCCTCAAATTAGTTCTCAGAGACCCCAAACTGCTGTATTTTCAGTACCTGCTGGGTTTTTCCAGTCAAAGACAAGCCTCTGAAAAACAAGAGTGACATCCAAGGAACTGATTATTACTGAATGTCCAACATGGGTTTCTTTGCACACAACACCAGTTTGGAATATATGGCCTTTCCTATTAGATATCTAGAGGAATCATGGGTACCAATCCAGTCTCTCCTCTTCTCCCCTGGTCACCTGCCCCTCTCCTGCTAACATCAAACTTTCCAAGGTCCCCCAGCGCTTGTGGTCTAGGACAGAAATGTATTTATTAGGCCAAAATGAACAGAGTGTGCATGAATTAGAAAATGAGTCCAGTCTGTTCAACTAGGGTTGGGCAAGCTTGTTTTGCCCGATTTAGAGGCCATTCAAACATTGTGGGTTTGAATATTACTGCATTAGTGTTTCAACTTAGGAAAAACTGTGAAAAAAAAAAAAAAAAGAAATATGAAGAGAAGGGGAAAAAATCCAGTGGAAACACAAATAGTGTATAACATATATGGGATCCCCACTTGTGCCAGCACAGATCTTCTAAGCCCTAATACATTGCACAGGCTTCCCGTCAGCTAGAAGTTCCTTTGGAAAAAAAAAAAGAAAATAAAAATTTCAAAAAAAAAAAATCCTAAATCACCACAAAGAGATAGAACAGGTCAAAAGAAATAGATATACATGCCAACTACAGCTGGTCCTAAACTCTGACCTGTCTTCATTTAGGCTTCAAAATCAAGACCATGTAGATCAAGAACAGAGAACTAATTTGCAAAGCTCCAAGTTGCTCAGACCACCTTGGGTGAATCACAATAGCCTTCTGCATCAACAGAACATGCTGCAAACTCTCCACAGCTCCTGCAGTTGGTTCAGTAGCTTTCTCCCTCCCTCAGATGCACCTGGCTGCATGTAGGACTCTCAACAGCCCACCTTTCTGGAGATAATTAGCAGTGGTCATTTTACATCCCTCTGGGGACAGGACCCCCTAACAGGGGACATTATATTAGGGCCCACCAACTAAAGAACAAGTCCTTCAGGTTCAGCAGCTAACCCTGAAAGGACAGCTGGTCTCTTCCTACACTTCACCTCAACAGCAGCAGAGGAGAAAGCTGTGAGACATGCTCAGTGCAGGGAGTAAAAGCAAGCAGAGGACACATGATGAAAGAGAAAATTGGGCACCAGGGAAGAAACTTAAGGTACTGAAGGAACAAGGCAGCAAGGCTCTCCTTGCCAATCTGACCACTTTAAACCACTTTCTCTATCACACATCTCCATTTCAAAAGCAAAAAACCCATAAGGAATCAAGAGAAAACCAAACTGAGAATAGCCTACCTCCAGATGCATTTTCTCCAAATCCTAAAGGTTGATTTAGGTAAAAACAGAGACAAGAAACAAAGAGGTGGGATGCTGGCAATGGACATTGCTTACCCGCATGTGAGCAAGATCCAATGGTAGAGAGCATGGCCTGACCAAGCAGTTCTCCCACAATCAGCACCCTCCAGCCTTCATTGTGAGATCTACCAGCCCCAGAGACCTCACTCAGGTCATTAACTCCACCTAAAACACCATTCCTTCCTCCTCCCCCTTCTCCATCAAGGACTTTAAAGCCCCACACCTGTGTGGGTTCATCCTCTGCTCCCATTTACACCTGGGCTACACTCCTCCTCGCTAGCAGGTCCCATAAGCTGCACTAATGAGAGAGAGGTTGTGCTTGTATCAAGAAACCACACACAAGGTACCACCATCACATTAGGCCATCTTTTCACCCTGCCTCTGGGCTCCTTGTGCCCAGAGGATACTCTCAAGTCAAGCACAGTTGCACAGATGTCAACAGGACTACCCTTACCTGCAGTGCAGAGGAAGATGCTGTGAGCCCTATATGACAATGACCCCACACAGGAGGAATCCCTTTTCTTCTCTATAACATCTCTGACTTCCCCCCCACCTAATCTATATTTTTTTTCTGGCCCGTGTATACTTTCCAGCTCGTTTCCTCTTGTGGTTCTCATTTCCCGCTCCTAGGAGGTGAGCTCATGCGTTTCTCAATTACCAGCCAAAGAAAGAGAGAGGGAGAAAGCAATCTTATGGAAACAGATGAAGTCATGCCTGTACAAGGCCACATTACAGCTTGTTCTCACAAAGCCATGATGCAGACATTGCTGCCCCCCAAACCTGGCAGGGCAGCCCAGCTCCCCAGTCCACAGCTGAAGTTGTTCTCCTTGTGCTGAGGGAAGATGCTCCAATAACATGCAGGGAGCACGAAGCATGTTTGTTTCTCTGGCTTTTCCCTCTTGTCCCCCCTCCACCCCTGCTTTCGATCCTACCGCCCTTTTGTCCACCCCCAGAGATCCCCATGGATCTTTGACTCATTCACAGCACGCCACTGAGTCAATAGCGAGCCCACAGACGGCGTGCGAGGCTCCCAGCACTGCGCGCTCTGCCTATGGCTATGCGGACGCCGGAGAAGTTACACCAGGGAAATCTAAAGGCAATTAAAAGCATAATGCAAGTGGTTGTTTAGCAAAGGTGGTGGGGAGGAGAGAATAAAATTAAAATAAATAAAGGAATGTTTTAATGAGTGCAGCAGTGAAAACGGGATTAGAGGTGCCTGAACGGCATCTCTATATTTCCCGTATGGAATGGAGGGCCGCCCAGTGCAACCAGAGCTGACAAAAAAATTAGCTGGGCCTCAGGCTCGGAGAAACATTTGGCTAGAAAGGAAAGAAGGTAATTGCTGCAAATGTAGACTAATTTAGGAAGCAGCCAGCCCTACACGGGGCCGGTTCTTGTGCTGTTAGAGTGCTACGGACACTTCATGAGTGCTGACTTGAGGGGTGGAAAAAAGCACAGGGAAATAGTAGGAAAAAACAAACCAAAACAAGACGGAAAACAACAAATTTCTCCTTCCCACAGTTCACACATGCTCAGTGTTTTCCTTCCGTCGTCTCTTGCTCTCCAAGGACATTTGGGATCTGCTGGGGGTCCTACTCTGCCTTGCCTTCACCAGTCTGTCCCATGGCTGTGGAGGGAGAGATCTCAGTGGCTCCCAAAGTGTGGAGCACACCCCTCCCTTCCCCCTGCCCCAGGAGAGGAGCGGGCTGGAAGGTGAGGTGCAGGGCACAGAGGATGTGTTTACTCTCATAACACCCCTGTGAGGTGGGGAAGTCATAGCCTCATCTGACAGATGAGGAACAGAGGCAAAGTGAGATTAAAGGATTAGCCCAAGGTCACACAGGAAAAGTTTGTAGCAGAAGTGGAAATTAAACCCAGGTCTCTTGGTCCAAAATCAGTGCCTTAAGTGAAAGACCACACTTTCCTAGAGCTGGTCAACCTTTTATATTTGATAGTTTAATTTCAAAGAGAAAAACAGTTTATTTTCTAAATACATATTTTCATAGAAAAGGGAGATGAAGGAGCTCATTTCCTGGAGGCAGGAGCTGCTTAAGATCTTATTTATTTCTGTTTAACTTAATTTCTTTTAGGTTTTAGCATTTTTGATGGTGAAAAAAATGCTGCAGAAATTTCAAAGCACAGGAACATATTTCTTTTCGACTATAATTCATCCTGGGAAATATTTTCCACTTTCCAGCCAATTCTGCCGTGCCTCTCTTTGCCTTACTAGGTTTTTAATACCTTTTTATTATTTTTTTTTTCATAGCCTCAACTAGCTTAGAAAGCCCACATCTAAACAGAGGCCTTTGTTGGACAACACTACCATCACTAAAAACCTGTGGCTCAGAAAAGTACTTTACAAATGAATACAGGCAACAGGTCCATGCCTGGACATATGTAAGCTGCAGGACAAATTTGAGTTAGACCCCAGCTGCTGCTGACTCTGCTTATCCAGTCCCTGCCCAGATCATGCCTCCCTCTGATTCTGGCTCTGGAACTCCCTATTTTCTTCCTTTTTATTGTGCTGCCAAGTCCAGTCCTTCCAAAACACATCTTCCTCTTGGCTCTGAAAGCCCCTTGGCAGGGGAAGGCAGCCCCATGCCTCCTCACACATGGGCCAGCTGAGGTCCATGGAGGAGCAACTACTTGTCCACAATCAACTAGGAGAACATCAGCAGAGCTGGGGAAAGTAGATGGGTCTCATTAATACAGAGCCTCTCTCCATTTAGACATGAGAAATCCAGCCCTCACAGAGGCCCCTAGGAATTTGCCATCTCTGTCCAAAAGGGGAGGTTTTTCACCCCGAGACATTAAACAGCAAGAAAGCTACATGAAGCAAACACAACCTGAGGCTGGCATATTTAAAGGTGGCTTAAGGACCCAGACACTCAATCCCCATGAAAACAAATGAGAATCAGTTGGCAGAAAAGGGCTGTCTTATATTCATGCCAACCAAACGGTTAAAATTAGTTACAATTGGTAAAGCATTTTGAAGAAAATGTGGAACACTTATATAAAAGCTGAGTGTTCCTCAGAAACAAAGATCTCTTTTCCTGTAATTGTGTTTAATGATCTCTGAAGAACAAACAGACAATCCACAAGGATGACTACCACCAGCACATATGTTCCTGTGACAATGAGGGAATTAGGCTGAAACAAAGACTAATATGCAATCCTTACAAGGCAGTTTTCACTTCTAGTTTGGCTCCCTCTTTACTTAAATACTTATTTACACAAGCAGGCAAACTCTGTGCATCAATGATGAAGTATTCCACCAGCAGAAAAGAAAATGTATTATGACTGGTATCAGTCCAGTTTGCCCTGAAGATATCTAAACACTCACCTACTACAATAAAGATTTTAGTCTCCTCTCTCACTCCCAGCTGGGTTGTATCTGGTCCACAGTATCCACCACTCTCCTGTGAGCTGGTGAAGGCCAACCTAAGAGCATTGCAAAGGCAGGTCCTTGATCATTTAACTGACCTCCATGCGCTGAAAACTCCACTTTGAGCTCTTTTTTGACTTTTTCAGTCCTGAAGAAGGACAGTTTGCCCCCTCTGGGACAAGCTCTTTGAGGCTGGCTGAGATCTGCAGCAGCCCAGAGCATCCTGCAGTGCCAAAGGAAGAGCTGACTCACAAGTTTTGACTCCCCTCAGTCAGTGCAGATAACAAGAGCAGCATAGACCAGTGTGTGCTACCCAAAAGATGTTCAAGACCACCTGGATATTTTTGCATCTGGGCTGTGATTGCACCCTCTCTTTTTTTCACTGTTCCACCCCATTATTAACTTAGTTAACAGTGGATGATAAACTAATTTTACCTGTAAGTCCATGAAAAAACACATACGTAGCACAAGTAGCACAAGGGCAGGGTTCGTCAGTGGCTCAGTTGATTTGTAGAGGTTTGTCCCCTATGGTCAATGTTTGTCATCTTCCTGAGGACATGCCCCCAGGGAGGAGGTGCAGAGAGGCCTGAGCACACCCCAGGGCTGCCTGGAGGCTTTGGGTGCAACTGGTCCAGGCAGGTGCTAATGGGCTGGTTTTTGTCCTCTTTTGCAGGTCAGGTCTGGATCCAGGACAGAAATACCCAGAGGAAAAATTCTCTAGACTGGAGCTAACATTATACAGGCAGTATGTGGTTTTCACCTCTTTGTCGCAAGTTCTGGGTAAGGTGAAGCGAATTCCTGGAAACTGAAGGGTTTGGCCACTAGAGTTGTAGACTTGGAAAAATACTACTTCTGGCTATGATGATTTATTTATAGTTGCAATTAAAGACAAAAAGCCTCTTCAGAGAGGGAGGATGAAGTGGAATCAAGGCCAGGCCTAGAAACCTAAGACTACAGGGATTCCCAGAGCAAAATTAATCAGGGAACTGAGTTGTTTTCTACTTTTTTTTTTTTTCCTAAAGGGTTATCTCTTTATTTTGCTTATCTGGCCCTCCACTTTGCAACAACCACATCTCTGGACCTTCCCCATGAGGTTTGGAAACAGGCCAAATACTAGAATAGAGACTGGTGATGGCTCTCAAACTCCCAAGAAAGACTTGTAAGCCTTCAGCCACAAAGGCCATCCTACACCTTACCCCTGGAGCTATTCTCTGCCCAGCCACAGCAAAGGCATGACAGCTTTGGGATGTGGCAGTGGAGGGAAAGAGGAGAGCCCAAAATCACCAGCTGCATGGAAGAGCAAGGCAAGTACAAGAAGGCAAGAAAGAGGCCAAAAGTTCTTACATCTACAAAAAGAAATGTGTGTGGTAGGATTTTCTCTGTGCTGGCCTTTGATTTACAGCCTGTCAGGGTATATATTATTCCAGCTCTTAAAAGAGTGGGTGTGGTGCAAACCCCCAGACAACCTTTTGAGATAGAGCTCTGTAGATGTCTCTTCATTCCTTTTAGATCCAGTTTTTGGCCCTGCATGTATCCCCTGATGAATAAAAGATCTGGCTCCAGCCACCATGACTTGGATAACAAATGAAGTGGGGAGCTGCAGATCAATTCAAACAGCAAGTCAAAGGAGGTGCTCCTTTGCTGTCCCAGTGCTGTCCCACCCCTTCTGACCAGAGGCTCCAGTAGCGACTTCCAGGCTAGACAGGACCTCTGACCACTGCAGCAATCAGAAAAGTGCCCAGGCAGACCAAAACTAGGGACAATCTCTCACACAGAAAAGCCAGGGCTGCTTTACTGTAAGAGACACTGAAGTCAGCTCTGTCTGTTCATCCCTGAGTCTGGACTCTCAGGCCTCAGCTTCCCTCTCCAGACTGGAGCAAGAGCCCCAGACAGCCTCCTGTGTCATTACCATGTGGAAGCACCTTCAACTAAAAGGCTGCTACAGGTTTCCCCTTCAACCTTCTTTGCCCAGTGTTCTTATTGCATTCCAGCCTGGAAGAAGAGGCCACTACTCCCAGTTTACATACACTTTGCTCCAAGAGAGGTTTTTCAGTCTCTTGGAGCTGCCTGTCTTCTGCACTGTGACAAGAAGCTGCACTACACCACCCTTCATGCAACTTTTCATGCAACTTTCCCCCCAGTCTGCATCCACTGAAATACACGGGGACTACTAGCAGCAGTTATCTTTAGACAGGTACAAGAAGCACAGCTAAAACACATGGCAGAGAGGTAGTACCTCTCCCTAAAATGAGGAAAAAGCAAGACCAGATGAACTTTAACTCACAGGATTATTAGGACTAGCTGAAACAATTAGCAATTATCTATTTGTCTCTTATCAAGGATGTCTGAGGTGCATGACCGAGAGAACAAAGCAAACTTTATGCCTAAAATTAAATAAGCTTGTGGATTGCAAAAGGAAGAAAAGTCAGGTTAGCTATAATTCCCAGGAGAAAAAGTCTGAAACATAAATAAATAATGAATAAATACCACAAAGTATTCGTAAGCACAGAAGATAACAAAGCAGTCTTAGGCTAATATGGATTTAATCAGAAATAATTTGGATCCAGCTAAGCTAATTTCCCTCTATGACAGGCCTCATGGATAGCAGAGGGGCCATTACATGTCTTGACTTATAAAGCTTCAGATGCATAACATCCTCCTAAGAGATGAAATAAATGGTCTCAAATAAACTTTCACAGAGCAGATGCAAAAGTGACTGGAAATAAGATACTTGGATGCTAACTATCAATGGGTCACTGTCAAAATGGAGGGATTAACCCAGCAGAGCTGTACTATGTTTGTTGTGAGTCCAGATTTCTTCAAAGTTTTCTCTAACAACTTGAGCCATTAGATAGATTGCACGCTTGTAAAATACACAGCTGCTATGTAGCTGGGAAGACCTGCCTGAAGACAGGCTTGAATTCTGATCTTGACAGTGGGGAAAATGTCTGTAAAAAATTGGACCCCATTCAGTACAGATAGGGAAAACCTGTCCACAATTCCTCAGAAAATTACGGAGAGCTTTGAGATGGACTGCAAGCTTAATAGGAGTCAGCCACGTCTCATGACAACAGACAAAAGACAAATGTTGTCCTGGGTTGTACAAACATGAGTCCAGCCTGTAAAACATGTGGAGAAACCCTTCTGCTCTTGTCCACACGGCAAGGCCCCAGCCAGAGTGTTCATCTAGTCTCAGGACAGTGAACTCCAAAGAGATGTACGTTTATAGGAAATAATCTGGAGTAAAGCAACACAATCAAAGATTTAGGACCAAATCACCTGTGTGGAGAGCTTTGAACAGGGTGGGGCTGTCCATCACAAAAGAGAAACCCATAAAGAGATAATATACAACAAGAGTTTTCAGATTCCTGAAAGTCTCACCTGCCTTTCTAAGCCCAGGCACAGGACACCCTCCACTTCAGAAACATAGAGCAGGTAATCAATACACGCTTTGGGAAAACATGGCATGTAATGTGGGGTGGTCCAGTGAAGACCACAGTGTAAGCAAGAACTTCTGGCCCACAAAAAGCAGGAGCTACTGAATACCCTTTGCCTCCAACAGCCCACCCAAAAGGCATCGCAGTGGAAGGCAGTTCCTGCACCCTGCGAGAGCAGCTGGGCCACAGTGCGTGTGAGACCTTGATTAAAAACAGGCTGCTCCTCACATTTCAGCTCTGCTTCTGGCAATCTGTGAGAACTTCCTCATTCCTACAGGGTCTCCTCATCCCAGATGAGGGAGCTGGTGTCTGGGGAAGACCTTTAGTATTCATTACAAAAATGTTTCAACCCTCTTGTTGGTCTCTCCTCACTGCATCAAAGCATGCAGACAATCTTATTTTTCAGAAGCACCCACCAGATCTCCCTTGACGGCTCTGCTACTCAAATGCCTGCCTCACTCCTACTGCTGTCAATGGAAAATGCTTCCATCGATGTAAAGCACTCCACAGGTTTCAGTGGAACATGTACAGAATCCCAAAGCAGTGGTACTGAAATGTGAGGAACCCACAGCTTCCACAAGTGACTCATGAGACTGAAGAGGAGGCGTGAAACCCTGAACTACAAGTGGAAGAGCATTATGCTGGACCAGAATCATGCAGAAGGCACAGCAAGAGCAAGCCACAGAGCTCTGCAGGTTTGGGAGTGATCTCCCCTCCCCAGGCACACCAAAATGCAGAGGCAACATGGCTGATCTCCTGGGGAAAGGATGGAATGCCAGTCCCTGGCGGAGCTGCAGGTTCCCATCCCCAGTCACAGTGGGTGAAACACGCCACGCTCCCAGCTAGAGGGAGAGGAGCATCCCCAAACACCGAGGGAGGGGCATCTCCAGTGCCTAAAAAGCCTAGAGGAAGGTCCAGACAACAAGAACAGCAAACAGCAACCAAAGCTCTGTGGAATATAATAGGAAGAAATAAGTAAAAGCAGATGGAGTTGTGCCACAGAGGGCTTTTCCCTTGCATCTTCGGCATTCCAAAACCAGTCACCTCCCTGCCCAGATGGTCTCTGTCCTCACTGAACTGGGCAATTCTGCTCTCAGCTCTGTCTGGCAGCCCTTGTCTATGGGGAATGCTAAGCCTCAGAGTCCCAACACACACATTGCAGACAAATTTTTAACCACTTCCCTTGCTCCAAAGCACGGCAAACTGCACTGGAGTCCCAGCACAATGAAAGCATAACACAGGTACAAAGCTGAACAGGCCAAAAACCTTTGCAACTTCATTAAGTTCGTTATCCCCCTTATTTTTCCAGGTAGGTTCAAACATGGTCACATTAATTAATTAACCATTAATTCAAATACCACTTAATGCAGAAGTTCACATTGGTTCAGTTACATCAGGGCAAAGACTGATCTGAGCAGGGTCTGCAGAGTCCATCTGGCCTGAACCATTTCCTGATTTATCCACAGAGTATTTACTCAGGGATCTAACTGAGTTCTTTAATAATAACTTCCACTTTAAAAAATGAAAGTTTTTATATAGGTCAATTCTAACCAGTCTGGACTGGAAAGGTATGTTGCATACTCTGCTGTAGATTTGTTTCTAGCATAAAGATGGCATCCCAAGCACACATAGACCATGCCTGTACTCTCAGTGAAATACTGGTGTTACTGCATCATGACAAGAAGTTATTTTGTTTTAAAGGCTGCAGCCCAGAGCAGTATAAATTTTTTGCACAAACTCTCAGATCTTTCCTTGAAAGCAGGGGACAGCAATTATTCCTGAACCCAAACAACCAGGCAACAGTGGCAGTAAATGATTTGATTTGTTTTTTGGAAAATGCTGTGCTCAAGCCAGGCCAATAAAAGTGATCCAGTATCCAAGGCATTTTTGCCACTTGTTAAAAATGCCAAATTGTCCTTCCAGCTAATTTACTACCATAAAGTCCAGTACATTTTAATTGCTGACTAATTCGCAGAGATCTTACTGGGCCTGTGTCTTAGGTCTGCTCTGAAGAAAGAAACCAATGAAAAGTGTCAGGGAAAGACCAACATGGTCTGCAGCCATCAAGGAAACACCTCACCAGCATGAGAAGTGTGGCTGTATCTGGTCAGCAGCTGATGGAAATCCATGAAGAGGTAAGTGCCTTCATAAATGTAACTCCACCCAAGCCATTGCCCAGTTGAAGGTGAGGAAACTGCTGTATATTGCAGAGCTGAGAGCCTTCTTCAAGAGTAGACACACATCATTCCCCAGCTGAGCATTTTATAAGCACATCCAGCATTGCAAAGTCCACTATTACAATTTGGTTTCTGTAAAAACAATGGCTTCTGAGGGATACCAATGTGGGCTCAATGAAAACACTAAACACTCCCACTGGACTATTAATCATTTTTAGTAGATTTTAGGTGACAGTAGCTATGACTTTTCTGATCATGACTTAACACACCCCTTTTGCCAGAAGATGACTAGACAATGTGTGGCTAGAACCAATTGCTGTCATTCCACTGCCTTTGGTGCTAATCATCAATACAGGACAATGTATTTATGTAGCTGCTCTTGATTTAAACAAAGTTTACAAATTTTACAAAGTTTACATTTACAAAATGGGCATACAGAGAAATTTCTGTATGATTTATGGTTATCACGAGGATAAATGTAATTGGCACTCCTGATGCTGCTCACTGCTATGCAGATGTGGAAGAGACGAGTCTGGGTGGATCAAGGCTAGCATATATATGTGTCTAGAAGACAAAGCCCAGGAGAATCACCTACTAACTTCTGGCCACCAGGGATTCACATGCTCAGCTCACAGGAGCAGCAGTTCCTCACTGAGATTCCCCTGAGCTGACTCCAAACAAGCTGGGACATCCATCTGGAGTGGTAGAGGCCTGTGTGAAGAGACCAGATTACCCTGAAGAGCAAGGAGAGCCACATCAGCATTGCCCAGAGCCAAGCCCAGCCAGCCTCCTGAGCCACTTGGCTCAGCTGTGGTGTCACACTGACACAGCTACAGCCCTCCCAGGGCTGGAGCCACCTTGGCAGAGGTGCTCAGAGGGATCACATCCAACAGAAAAAGGCCAGGAAAGGGAACAGAGACTTGGAGTCACTCACCTTGTTAGCGTTGAAGACACATAATCACAGAATGATTATATGCAGGTGCTTTTATTGAAGAGCTCTGGGAATCAGGGGTGCAGACCCAAATCTGACTCCGACATGGATCTGAGATGAACATGTTTTTATACCCTTTTTGTTATATAACTATATATTAATAATTAAACCCATATTGTTCTATTGTATACATTGATCTTATCCAAGCATGTATTCTTGTAATTTTCATTAGGCCCCCCAAATATTCTTTCTCATGATTCTTGTAAAGATTACATAGTTTCTTATGATTCTTATTACGATTAAACAATAATCATATTCAATTATCAAACAATCATTACATTTAACAATCATATCATTTATCATGTGAAGATTATGCAGGTGTTGCTTCACATGATCTAGAAAACACAAAGCTCAATATTTCTTCCCAGAGCCTAGTTTCCTTTCCCAGGTCTACCCCTTGAATCTATTGTATGCAGTTCCCATGATTTTTAGAAACATTTTAACCCTATGCTATCAGCCTGAGGTCACAGAGCTGGTCAGCCACTTGGACTAACAGGTACTGCAGCCAGCTCCAGCCTGCTGTCCACTTGCCCACACTGTCAGTCTCCCAGGGGAGAGTTCAAAGGACAGTTTCAGCTGCTCACACACATGTGCTGACACGTGGCTCGGGAGGAGGAAGATAATAACAGATCATCTAAGGATAACATAATACTGTATATCAGATCATGCTGAAAGGGGCCCAAGCCAAGTAGGCTTTTTTTTCCCCTCTTCAAAGGAATTTCCTCATGTATGCATGTTTTATTCTGAAGATGACATTTGTTTGCCTAGAAGAGGAGATTATTCTGCAGACTATTTTCTTTAAAGAGAAAAAAATTAAGAGTTTTCCAGGTCACTAGAAAAATTTACAAGTTTTTTTTAAAAGGGGAGACCACATGCTAGAAAGGCACACAGTAAGCATGAAGTGAAATAATGGGAATAAATTAATCCTTTAGGTTTGCAGACTAACTCTGCATTTTCTCAGCCATGCTCATTCATGTATATCTTAATATCCTGGTGCTCTTCTGCATCTAGGTCCACCTAGCAGTGCCAGGGAAGTTCCTTCCACATTTCCCCTGAACAGAGAAACAAGGGTGAGCAGTTTTCATGGGTTTTATATTTTCAGTCAAAAGCACACCTTCTACTCTTTCACCTCTATTCCCTGTCCCCATAATCAAACTCATCAGGGACAGACATGTGCATGGGGAAAAAAAAGGACTAAGAACAGTCTCCCCCCAGCACTTTACCAAGGTCATTTGGGCTGCATCTTCACTGTTTCTCAGCCTGAAGAGTCCTACTCTATGTTTCAGCCCTTTTAGACTGCTAAAGGTTCTTCCAGTAGACACATCTTCTGCAAATGGAAATTCACAGACAATACATTTACTTTTCTTAGCAACCTTTCACCCCTAAACTGTAGGGTTTTCAAACATAGGTCAAAAACTGCTTATCTAGTTTCTCTCTCTCACATCCTTCCAGCACTCAGGCAATTTAATCCTATTCATCATGCTTGTCAACCATGTCCGAACTTTGTATAACTTTGCAATTAAGGACTATTTGTGGTCTCACCACGTTCTTCCCCTACACCTCAAAAAGTGGTACACCTTAGTATCAGAGACCATTTCAAGTCAAAAATGACCTCTTGAAATTGTCCAGTCCCACATGCAATTTAAAGCAGGGCCAGCTAAGAAGAGTTTCTGCTAGACCTTGTCCATCCAGGTTCAGAATATCCCCAAGGATATCAATCCTATATCATCTGTGGGCTCTTACTCTTGTGTTCCACAATCCTCGAAGTGACAGGCATTTTTTTTGTAATAGCTAACAGAAATTGCTATTTTTGGAAATTGTGTCTGCTGCCAATCCTATCACTGTCCATCTCTGAATCAAACAGCCTGGTTTTCCAGGCTCCATTTGGGGACTTCTAACGAGTATAATGTTCACACAGCAATTTCAGTTTCAAATTTGGACTTTGACTAGGAAATTAGAGCAGTTCTTTCCACAGCAGCAAAGAATGCTAGAAGGACAATGCAACCAAAGTTAGTGTACTAACTGGGAGTCTTCCCATCACAGTCAATAAGCTTGGAGTTAAATCCAGGAAGTGGGCAGATAGCACAATGAAAGAAGGTTTGGAGCTGCATTTTCTTAATGGCTTAAGGCAAACTGGTTTGAAAATTTGTCCCTCCATGCATGGATTGTGTATCAGATCCCTTTGTAATTCCTACTGGCAAAAGCAAGAAACAAAAAAAAATTCTCACAAAATTCTCATTTGGTACTCAAAGAATGCTTGGCATAAGTTGGAGAGGATATGGTATAATTTTTCATTAGTAATAAATGTTTAAGTCATGCTTGAAACACAAAATTCAATTCAACTTTAATTAGAGAGGCGTCACTAAAGCTCTTATTATGATTTTATAGGCCACAGAGGAGATCAGATCAAATTCTTGAGTTACACTGAACAGGGCAGAAAAGGCAGAGAAGAGATCACATGCAGGACAATTCAGCTCATCCACACTCTGCTATTTGTGTGTTACTATTAAAATCTACCTGATCCAGGGGTGACTGATTTTTAAGGATCCCTAGTACAGGCTGTAATTCTACTACACATTAGGGCTTCAAAAGTATTGTTCCCTGGCCTATACTATGCCATGGACTAAATCTTTGGGAGGAGCTGTGCATGCTGAGCAAACTCTTCTAGGCTATTAACCAAGTATGATGAGATACCTTTCCAGCTGCAGCAGCATCAAATTTGCCATAGTCTCAGGCTGTTAGTATGCATCTTTTTTTTCCCCCTCAAAATAAAAAGGACAGACCTGCAGAGCAAAACCAAAAACAATCAAGATGGTCCTCCAATGTGCAGAGTCAGAACCCGAGCAACTGCTGTCAGGGGAAAGATACAGAAGATTTATCACAATTCACTATCTGGATTTTTTGCTGAGATTGGGAGATAATATTTCAGTTTAAAAATAAAGAGTTGGGACCACAGGAACACAACTGCAGGTATGACATCTCTCATGACCTCCAGAACTCAGGTGTTAGAGGGAGATAAGGTTCCATCATTTTTTCTTTTCTTCTGCCACTTAAGGCAATAATTAATCTCTCAACACTGGCTGAAGACACATGATTTTATGGTAAACACAAATCAAGACACTACAGGTATTAAAGGTGGACAGGATTACTTTTTTTAAATATTAAATAGTTTTATTTTGAAAATATTTGCAGCAAAATGGCCATGTAGACACATCAAGTCCTGCAATAATTTTTGTTCAATTTTTTGCACGTGTTGCAAGAATAGCTAGAGTATAGGAAGAAAAAAAGAAAAAGAAAGCAGAGAAACTTCCAATAAACCATAGAAAACAGCATAAAAATGATGGTACAGAAAATACTCNATATATATATCAGTAGGTATATTGGTATACATATGACTGTGATCCAGTCAGGCCAGATATGGTAAGAAACCATACCTTGGAGAGGTCCCATTAAAAACAGACAGGTTCCTGTTGCACAGCCTATCCTGCAATTCTTGATAAGTCAAGCAGTGAAATGGGCTCTCCCTGGCTCCTGGGCTCCAACAACATGTAATAGGACAGATGAAACAAAATACAGATTGAAGGAAGAGAAGACTGGAGGGGAAAAAAAGAGAAAAACCACTTTGCTATTAATGCCTTACAAGACACTACATAAAGAGGTGGAATCGTCCACAGGTAAAATCAGGGAATGACAGACTAAAATCCTTCCCTTCATGGTAAGGGCAGACTCCTAGGAGCAGCAGTAGCACCATAGCTGTGGAGTCTAGAGAGCAAGGTGTGGGAGGGGATAAAAATAACTTATTTTGCATATAGGTCACACCTGCATGCTTATATCCACTATCTTTACTTTGAAGAAGCCATATACAAGGAGAAGACACTGAAGAGCATTACCATACCAGGCAGGATGTTTCCTTTCAGTTATTCCTCTTTCTCATCACACACCCTTGCAGTTAGTGTTTGCTAAGTGGCAGAATCCCTACCAAGTATTGACAGCAGGTTATTCCCACAAAGATTTACCTTGGAAGAAGCTGGCCCCCATGCTGGAGCTGTCTTGTCCCATTCCACACACAGAGGGACATATATGTGTTCAGCACATTTCCTTGGCAAACTAAGATCTGCAAATTTTGCCATCAAAACAGGTACTAAGGCACCAGAGGTTATCAAGCACCAGAGCCAGGAGGAGAACTCAGTGCTTTAATCCATCTCAGCCATCTACATCCCACTGCAACTTACCACACTTCATGGTGCCTTCCTTCTCCCACCACACATCCCATTTTCCTCTCTTAAATGCTGTGCTCCTACATCCCTTCTCTGTTGCTTAGATGAGAACCAATTAGTTAAAGCAATGCATTGGAACAATTAGGCTTCTTTCTCACCTAATCCAGGAGAGCTGGCTAGTGAAAAGAGAACTACTGAAAACTTTGCAGACAGATATGTAAGAAAGCTCAGTGTTTCTTACCCAATCTTTCTCCTGGGACCAGAGTAAGGTTGTGAAATATATCAGAATTCTGTTTTCTTCTTTCCTTTCCTAAGTTGTGTCTGAGGGCTAAATTTTTATTGGAATGGTGTTGCAAACAAGCCAGCCAGGGGCTTCAGGAAATGTCTCTATCCCTGATACTTCACAAGCAAGTCCAAATATTCTTCAGATGGTCTTTGGAAATTATCTGAAGTAAAGGGGCTCTAACTCTGATGTGGACATGGTTAAAAGCTGTAAGAAGCTCCCTGGACTGGAATGGCACCTACAGGCTTAACGTATTTACATTAATCAAGATTCAATCAAAGGCTTATTGGCACTCTCAGTCTGTGTGCCTGCATTACAAGTAGCAATACAGATTTCTGGGAAGGTTTAGTCAAGGCCTTAGCATAACTTGCAGCTACAGTATAAAAATACATAAACCATATAAGGTTACACAGTTCATTAAATGTTAGCAATATGCTTAAAACTAAAACTAAGGCATGCACTTTATATACAATTTTGATTGTCTATAATCCATGTCAACACAGCTGTGCTACAGACCTCCTAAGTCACTGTTAGCAAGTCCATCTGCTTCACTGAACTGTGTCTAGTTTTCAAATAATGGCAATTTCTTTAACATTTTATGATTCCTGACTGTGAAAACTGCCTCTTGCGTGAGCCCGTGTCAAAATCTGACTAATGTTGCAAACTGTGGTGCAATGAGATTTTGTTGGCAGTTGGAGAAACATAAAAATGTTAAGACACTTTGCAAAAGTTTCACAAAGGAGTCACTGAATAAATCTTTTAATCTCAAGTAGCACGTACTTCATTACATCAGCATTTTTCAAGGAATGTTCCTATTGTCAATGAAAATTAGCTCCAAGAATCTGAAAGCAGGAGGACTTAACAAGGGAACCAGAATCCCAGAGTTATGGCTTGTGTGTCAAGCATTCTGTAAAAAAACAGACTTCTGAAAAGCTGGCTCTTCCGCTTTACAAACACAGGCCTTTACTACTCCAATAAGACCAGAGCAGATAATCTTTACTGGAAGATTTTGGATAGCTCTCAGTTAGAGAAATATCATAATTCCCATCTGTTTTGCTGTGTACTACATCCACGGAAACTTCCCATCATTGGTGACAGGACTGGCTCTGGGACCTTAACTCCCAGGCTAGATTCTCTACATGCTTCGTAAGAGCGAGTGAGTGTTTACAATGGAGCTCAGCTTTTTTGTATTCTCCTCAACAGTAGTAACTATCCAAGTTAATGAGGAGATTTAACTATGCGAAAACTTTGAAGAGCTGGTGATAAGTTTTTTCTGCATAGAATGAACACAAGTATCAGATTCCTAAATCAGAATAATTTTTCATAACTTAGTGACTGAAGAACTATTTTCTTCCCTCCCTGACTTCATTCAAGTACTGTCATTTGCCTTCAGAATGGTCTGGCAAGTCTAAAATCCAACCTGGTTTCCCAAGGATAGAGAAAAGCTGTAACAGAACATTGCATAGAATCAGGTTGTAACCTGCCTTACAGAAAAGTCAGCATTTCACCCTAACAACAAGGTCCTTAAATAATTCAGTCACATAAAACAAGAGGCCACATAGCTGACACCTCTTAAAAGTGCCCTTTATGTGGCAAACAAAACAACAAATCCAACCTATTTTCAGACTCAGCAATGGCTGTGGATGTTTGTTCTGCCTGCTGTCCAGGCCCTAGTCAGTGCTGTAGGTGTGCTCTTGGACAGTCTGTTGCACATTTACTGTGTGCCTTTTAGACTTCATCTGTTCCTTACAGGAAGCCTAAACATTTATACCTTATGTAGACATCTCAAATTAAATGAATAATATCTGGCCAGCTCACTGCTGAAATGAGAGAACCAAGAAAAGTGATGTGAGTGAGTCAGCAGCTACAGCTATTGCTCATAGGTGTATATCAAGTCTACGCCTGAACCCAGGGTAATGCACTCATGGAGGGAGGTCTGTCTCTCTGTGCCATGTGCATGGTGGGCTGATCATTACTAAAAAGGCCTTTCTCCTTGCCAGGGACTGACTTGCAGGGCAACAAAAGTTCTCTTGGTGTGAAGGCCAAGATGATGCTGCAAGAGCTTCACAGCTCGGCAGGAGGTACCATCAAGCACAGGGCAACTCTGGGCGAGAGGGTGTTTCAGTCATCCCTCCACTCTCTCCCCATTTCCTTGTTCTCAAAAGAAAGATTCCATTGCTTCACCCTTCCATGCAAAACAAGTCCCCCCACCTGGCCCTCTACTTTTGTCCTTAAGAGTAGAGTGGCAGAGCAGAAGCCCTCTTCTCTCTTGCACCCACCTGACTCAGGAGACATCCTATCCTTTGAGCTGTGCTGTGACTAGCCTTGTGCTCAGAGCAGGAGAGCAGAGGTAGCTGCTCACATACGTCCCTGCTGGCACGGCCATCAGATGTGCCAACACAGCCCTTCACTGTTCAACATCTGCTTTGTTGCACCCTCATTTCTTCCCTGAGTGCACATAAAGACAAGCTAGACCACGAAAAAGGGATCATTCAGGGAACAAGTTATTTAAATGTCCACCTCTCTTGTGCTCCTCTACTTTCTCCCATGGGAATAAATCCATATAACTTCCCCTACCCTGACACTTTGTGGACACCCAAGGCAAACATCTCCTGGGAGATCCCAGCATGACTGGGTGCTGGGAAAACATCAAGCACCCAACTCTGTCACAAACCATAAAATCACCTCACCAAAAGCCTCTTGCAGTTCTCAGAAAGGGGATGTACTTGGAGTAATTGGAAAGACCTTGACCTGGATGCAATGGCCCAGTGGTACTGCTCAGGCTGGGATCAGAGAGATGCAGAGGCAGCGCTCCAAGAGGACAGTGCTGCGAGCCAAGATACACACTGAGACTTGGGACCTGTTTTAATTATTGTTTCATTTCTTTCACTGCTCAGGAACATGTAACAAGCTGAAATGTGTGTTGTGCCTGTAAACATTTACTTTCTTTTGGTCTTGTGCAATGCTATGTCTCATTCTCTTGGATGGTGCCTGGAATGCAGGAATAGCCATAACAGATCAGCTGAATGACTGTCAACTCAACCATCCATCTCTGACAGTGACCAGCACAAGCTGCTTTAAAGGAAGTTGCTAGAAACCCCACATCAGGCAGTTGTGGATTAAGTTGCCTCCAAGGGAAGTTTCTCCTTTCTGCCATGTGATTTGTGTTTGACTCATGCTCTAAAAAAATCAGGAAAGTCTGCCTGCCCATCCAATAACTACAACTATATTTTTTCCCATGTCAATTCATGCACTCAGGGTGCTTTGCAGTGGTGTGCCTGCCAGCTCCTTTTGGTGGAGCACGACACAGGGTTGTGCAGGTTAATGATGCCCTGTGCGCAGAGCCGCAGACCTCGCCCAGTCAGACGTGGGGCAGCAGTTGCCGTAAGCCTGATGGCTCACAGACCCAGAAATGTGAGTCAGTGTCAGCACACTCTGCAGATGCACTCTGGCCCTTTGTACTCTCAGCCTGTGAGCACGAGGCGTTTGGGGATCCTGCCCCTCTTGCTTGCAGGAACAGTTGTTTTTGAACGGCACAAGAGAAGGGGCATGCACGCCATCAACAACTTGTGATCTTCCCCAGGCCTTTGGCAGAGAAATTATCTTGCAATTTGGCAAACCTCACCAGATGCACAAGAGGCCGGCTGAGGCCACAGCAAAGAGTAGCCAGTCTGGGAGCACCAGCCCCCCCCAGCCCTCCGGCAGGGCTGCCTCGCACTGAAAAGGAAAAGAACCTTTGCCCCTTCTTCTGGGTCCAAAGGAGCATCTGCAGCACTGAAACCAATCAAAGCCAGCTGTGAAAAATGAAGGAGAGAAGGCAGGGAAACGCTGATTATTATGACTAGGAAAAACGCTATTAAAAAAAACAAAGAAAAGGGAAAAACTGATCCCATATGAGAGGCAAATGAAATACAAATTCAAAACAGGCCATTACACAGTGTCTCTCTTAAGGCTGCCACACTGGGGGCTGCATTCACGTGTGGAGATAGTGGAGAGGTTCCCCTCTGGAGACATCCCTCTGCTCTGCAGCAGGATTAGTGTTACCTTGGAGCATCCTGGGCTGTGACTGGCACAGGAGTGTTGATTAGACAGCCCCTGCAGAATGACCAAGGAGTTATTTGAGTATCCCACAGTCACACACATAGAGTAACCTAAGGTCTAATCATTCCACCAATCCTTTTCTGCCTCCGCTTCATATTTCAGGCAACTTTGCTGCTGGCTCCTTGCTCCTTTTGAGATGAGTTCTTCCCCTCCTCCACTCTCACAGGGTCAACCACATGGCTGCCCATTTGTCGCTCCTCTTCTCATTCCACACTTCTTCAGCAGATCATCTCCATCACCCGCCCCATCTGCCCACCCAACATGTGCCCTTCAAGCTGTTTCTGAGCTACAGCCAAGCCCCTGAAGCCAGGCTTTCAGGGGCAAAACACCTTTACCAACAAGGAGGCTTTTGGGGTGCAGTCCAATCTCCTTTTACACTACCAGGAGGGAGGGAAATGCCCACCCTGTACCAGCCATACTGTGAGGCTCATTCACAATGTTACTGGACCAAAGGGGCCAAAAGCCAGCTCTCTTTTTCTTCTCAGGTGTTTCTTCCACTGCTTCTGAAGCACAAGGAGATTAAGCACAATGGGGGCTCATTTCTTTCAGTAGTGGTGACAATCATTCACCCACAGAAGGAAAACTGGAGGACAGCAACATGACATCCCATGTTTGTGGGTTGTGCTCCTCAAAGATAAACGACTCTCCAGATCTTGAGGGACAGATGGTTAAAGGGTGCATTGCTCAGTCTGCCCTGCTCTTGTGATTCTGTCAAAGACGCAAAATATTTGGTACTCACTTCTTTTATTTTTTCAAGAGGCCCCTGCTCAGAAGTGAGTCTCAGTGTCTATTTAAAAGACAAAGCAATTTCTTGCATACTGTAATGGAGAGAAAACATACAAAAATGTGAACTTCAGAGTTCAAACCACGGAAAGAGAAACTAATCCCTTTAAGAAAATTGATAGGAAACCCTCCCACTATAAGTCAGTCTCACATTTTTGGAGTCCAGCTCAGATGGAGTAAAATCCCCATGTCTGCTAATATGAGAATAGGATGCACTTCAGCTATTCAGAGGCACAGCTCTACAGACCTCCCCAAGGCTGGCTTCTTTGCCCACCCTGTGCCAGGGCCTGGGCAACATGGACCTGCTTTTTGAGAGCCATCTCTCTGGTGTCTGGAGCTTGGGGAAAAGCAGGAAGAGAGGGGGCCCTGAAGGCACTCGATTTCTCAGTGCTAGAGTGATCCACAATGTACCCAGGGCCACAGCCAAATGCATTAGACCACAGCACTCCCAGATCCTACTCCAGAGTCTTCATAATTCCTCTTCTCAAGCCAAGAAAAACAGCAAGCAGAAAACAAATAACAGTGGGCAAGCAGGAGTATTTGTCCCTTACTACAATGGCCTTAAGCAATCAGAGAGGTAGGGCTGATGAACCTTTAATTACTTGTGCAATAATGACCTCTGTTTCCAGCATTCCTTGGCAGGCAGGAAGTGGCTGGAGCAGTCAGGGACCTGTTATGCTCTCTTCTCCACAGGCTTGAAACTGATACAAAGGCCCCTCACCCAGCTGGTCACAAGTTTCAAGATACACTCCACACAGAGGTTGTTTATACCTATTAAAAGCAGCGAAAAGAAAATACAATAAAAACAAAACAGCTCTTTTACCGAGAAGTTATTACTAAACAGCACTAGCTCTACAGCTAAGGTGTTCAAGGTTCCTCTGCTACTTTTTTCAAGATAGCTAAAACAGTGAATTAAAAAAAAAAAAGGAAATTATGAAACCAGCTTTCAACATCAGTACATCAATATTTTGTGTGGTGTGTCATACTCCACCAAAGAGAAAAAGGATGGGGCACTTTTCACTAAGGACACCTAGATATTAGCCAGAAAGACAAGCAGGGTGCAGAGGAGAGTGATCATCACTAGGTAATTTCTATGACACAAAATGAGGGCAGAAAGATGTTATAGAATTGACCCAAGCTCAGCTGAACACAGTTTGGGAGTTCACTCTCCAGATTCCCAGGCCACAGAAATGAGCTTTCTTTTGGGGTCAGGGGGAAATCAAGACGTTCACAACAGGCAGCTGAAGAATGCAGAAGGGTGCTCTACCTCCCCACAGGGTCCACCACATAACTGGATGTACTGTAGCTGAGACAGCTGCCAAGCCTGATGTCTTTCCCAAGCTCCATCTCGGCTGGGATTCTGCAACACAACAGAGGCTGATCCAAAGGTCAGAAAAAGAAACCCTGCAAGAGGCAGCTCACAGACTATTTCACTTCCGAAATAAGTCAGTCTCTTCCTATCCCCATCTCCATCTGCTGGAGTCAGCTTGTGCCTTGACGCACGTGGCACCGACAACTTCCCAAAACTCTTGTTCTTTTAATATTACCATTAGCTCTCTGATATCTTGGTTATCCACAGAAAGAGTCAGAGTGTGTCTGCATCCAGCAAAGTTCTTGGCCCTGATATTTTGTGGCAAAGAATTGCACAACACTAATCTAACCCACTGCTGAGTGAAAACATTTTATGTCAGTTTCTATCTTGTCTCCTTTTTTGTTTCTCTGACAGTCCTCATCCCCATATATCATAAAGGGAGGTGATTCTGCATAGTCAATCTCTAATTATATTGTTTCTCATTCCTTCCTCTTCTAGAATTAATATTTTACAGGTTTTTCAATGTCTTTTCACAAGGGGTCTTTCTCTCTACAAGCACAGTTGGCTCCTTCCCTCCCCCTCCTCTTGGAGACAAAGTGGCCAAAACAACATGGTGTGTCCCAGTATTTAAGGGAACCTTTGCAACACAGAAAGAAGTCCTCGAATTGCTGAGCAGCTTTCCCATCAATTAAAACAAGGAACATGGAGATAAAAGGAGTCAACTCCTTTTGTTGATTGAAACCTCTGCTCTGCAATGCATTAGAGCAATACAGAACGGACTTGGGTCAAAAAACAGCTGCATTGAACACAAGACTGAGGCTATAGGCAGATCCATCAGTCCCTGTCCTCTTTCACCAGTCAAAAAGGATAAGAAAAGTTCCAAATGGCAGAACCCCTCTTAGCTCTAAACTCTGCTCCAGTGGAATTATCCATTGCTTTCATTAGCCATTCCCTTGCCCTGCCTCACACTGCAGAACTCTGCCAGCCACATGCCACTGCTTTCACTGCCCAGAACCTAGAAGAATGCACAAGCAAAAAATGTCCACAGGGGTGTGTCCACCTGTTAATCTAAAGACATTCACCTCGTTTGTGCAGCATCCTTCATCTCTCTTCTAGTTGTTTCGGCACAGTAAGGTATGAAGAAAATCCAGCTGGACAAAACTGCCTTATCCACTGAGATGCCAGCAAGCAAAAGTAACACCAATCTCCACTTTCCCTCCTCTGTTGGATCTTCAGTCAGGTCACAATCACTATTAAGCTCATCTGGAGAAACTGAAGCATTCAGAAGTTCACTGAGTCATCAAAAGCAACAAAGAGCAGCAGCAGTGGGCTGCCACATAGCTCTGGAAAAGTCCCCTTCGAAACACTAAATCCCTGGAACGAAGGGCTGCCTTGCTTCATCCATGAGATTATTTTAATGGCACATTTATTAATTCATCCCAAACTTCATTCAGAAGAGTCAACAGGGACGTGCTGGGAGAGAGGAGCACCATCTCCAGTTTGAAAGCAACCTACCAGGAGAGATCTCATGGGCAGAGTGGGGAGCACCACAGTGTGAGAGCAACTCTGTTTCAACATCAAATCTTAGGGCATCTTAGGCCTCCTCACACTGTAGAGATTTGCCTGATCAGCCCTTAACAACGGGACCCATCTCTGAAGTCCAGGGCCCAGCTATGTCTGCACAAGCAGTGGCAGCATCAGGCCCAATATGTATTGAGCAAAGAAGGAAAAGAAACAGCCCACCTCTGTTTCAAAAGGCTTGAAAGTTCCTGCTCTTCTCTTCCTCTAGCCCCTTCCACAAAAACTTTGCATGCAGAGCAGTGTCTCTTGGGTCCCTCATTCTCTTGAGCAAAGTAAACAGACCTCCAGTGCAGCGATAAATGAACAACAAACAGAGGGAGAAGAAGAAAAAAAATCTTGCTGCCAACTCGAAGATTTTTTCTTGGCATGTTTAATTAAAAAAAAAAAAATAATGTGCAAGCTATGCCCCAAGGGTGACCCTGCATAAAGGTTTCTGGCAGCTCCAATGTCTGCCATTTCCCCCTCACATCACCACAGACACCCCATTTCTTCCTGTGCTCTTACCCTGATGCACACGCATACATACAGAGCCCTAAGAATCCTGGCACCCACACAGCCTTTTATTTTTCAAGCATGCCAAAACAAGCTCAAGTCCTAAATCCCTTTTAGAATTTGGGCTTGTGTGGAAATGTGTTTGCCTCCATCCTATGTTTATTTTCTTTTGTTTTCAGGTTTGTTAGCCCAAGGGCAAATGTTGTTCCTAGCACAAATTTTGGGGTTGGGTTTTGTTTTGGTTTTTTTTTTTGGTATTTATCTTTCAATCAAGTGTTCCTCCTTGCAAGGATAAACAGGATGTTTAGAGACTCTGGGTATGATGACCAGTCTTTGACAGCTGTTGTGAGACACCACACACTGGGTTTACCATGTGTGCAAGCACTGGCACGGCTCAATCTCCAGCAGGCTCTTTTCATGACCTAAGAAACCTTCACAGCTCTGTGTTTTCAGCACAGGCTCACGAGAAATACACCACACAGACATGATCCAGAACAACTCCCTGGCTTCTCCCTCCATTTAGGAGGATAACACCTGCCCACCCCACAGCCATTCCCTTTCTAGTCCACTCTTTTCACTTTTTTAGCTACACTAAACTATGCTCTGCCTCTGAGAAATTTTTCTTTTCCAGGTGCATACAGACAGACAAGAGTCAAAATACTTCTAAATCACAAATCAACACAGGGAGTTTCCCAAGCCTTTTTTTAGGAACAGAAGTTTTCCAAGCCTTGAATCACTGACATTGGTCTGACTCCTAAAACAAGAACTTTGGAAAATGAAACACAGACAGCACTAAGGGCCAGACCCCAAGCAAGACCTACCCATTAAAAACACTGTGTGTGACATCTCCAACATCCTAGTCACCACAGAAGAAAATGCACTGCCTAATTCTCCTCTGCACAAATTCTCCAAAATCTTAATCACTTTTTATTTGCAGCATTTTCTAACAGCGGAAGGCAGGAAGGGTTGAAAGACTGACAGTTAGCCCTGTTTTGCAATTAAAAGCAATGAGTTTTGCACCAGGCCCTAAGTACTGTGTTCTCAAGCCACAGAATAAGCGACTGTGATATATTTCCCGAATTCTGCAAGCTGGGTGTGTCCGCAACAGCAGCACACACTTTGATAAGCTATACTATACACAAAGAGCTAAATGCTGTCTAAACAGTCATAAATCACTTCAGAAGAAATGGTTCAACCACTAGGTCATCTTATCTAGTCTAAAACCTTTTGCATTTAAAGAAAATAATATTTACAGAAATTACCTCCCTTCTCTACAAACACATGATTCCTGAGCAGGAATGCTCAGTTTTTCCCATTACAACCACTCTGTGTAATTCACAGAACGAATGACAACATGTTGGTGACTTTCATGCTGTTTGGGCCCAGCTTATTCAAGGAAAATTACTTGGTCCTGCAATGCTGGTCAAGTTCAAACCTTGAAATCTGTTCCAGGTAGCATTCAACCACAAGCTTCTGGCCTATGCACAGAAAGTACAGCAATTTCAATTCTATGGTGTGTGTCATTCAGGAGGTCAAAAGGGATTATCACAATATTCCTTTTTAGCCGTGGTACCTACAAGCCTTGGTATATAAGCCACCCAAAAGCCATTTTCAGACAACTGCTTTAAATTGGACTCTGAGCAGTCCTTGGACTTTACTTCAGGTGAAAGCAGCATTGTCAAGATAATGATTTTACAGCTTTCACTCCTCCCTGGAAAAAGTGTTTGCTTTGTGTACCTTGCCCTGTCACACACACTGAGCAGACATCCTCTCTCCAACTCTCACCACTCTCTGTGAGCCCTTCCACAAACATGCCAGAGCTGAAGAAGCGATAGTCTGTCCTACAGCCTGAAAATTCAAATAAGTAAAATAGCTCTCCTGAAATAAAAACTCCAGCTTTGATATCATTGGGATAACCTGGAAGGAGCAGGAATTCCCCAGCCATGAAGATATTTTCCACAGCAAATCCTCCTTGGATAAAGTAAGCCAAATTTTCCTACTGCTTCATTCATTCAGCACTGCTAATGGCAGTGGGTCAAGAGTAGATCAAATCATTGAATACATTTTTCTGTCACCCAATTCATAATTTGGGGTATGGGAGTATGGGAGTTGAGTGATGCATTGAAACACCTGAGGGACGGGATGCCATTCAGAGGGATCTGGACAAGACCAAGATGTGGGAATCTTGTGAGGTTCAACAAGGGCAAGTGCAAGGTCCTGCTCCTGAATTGGGGCATGAGGAGATTAGAGGGATGGAACACCTCTCCCATGAGGAAAGGCTGAGAGAGTTGGGGTTGTTCAGCCTGGAGTAGATTTTGTGGAGACCTCACTGCAGTCTTTCAGTATTGAAAGGGGGCCAATAAGAAAGATGGGGATAGATTTTTTAGCAGTGTCTGTTCCAATAGGACCAGGGATATTGGTTTGAAGCTAAAAGAGGGTCAGTGTACATTACATATAAGGAAAAAGATTTTCACCATGTGGATGGTATAACAGTGGAACAGGTTTCCCAGAGAGGTGGTGGGTGCCCCATTCCTAGAAACATTCAAGGACAGGTTGGACTGCCCTCTGAACAACCTGATCTAGTTGAAGACATCCCTGCTCATCACAAGATTGATGGACTAGATGATTTTTAGAGGTCCCTTCCAATCCAAACCATTCTATGACTCTATAGTCTGGGTAACACAGAAGGTAAAGCTACCACAGCTTTATGTCTAACCACTTACCAGCTGTGCTGAACCCTCTGAGGTCACATAGCAAGGCTCAGGTGATGACAAATGCTTACAAGACTCAGTAACTTTGTTATGTGCAGGAACCTGTCCCTAGTGCTCACCAGAGCACCACCTACAACACAAAACTCATTTCTAAGGTGCAATGTTAGGGGAGTCACTTAGTCACCTCTGCACTGTCTATGCAATTCATTTTGGTTTGTTTCAAAAAAACCAGAAGCAATTGCATGTTCCCTCCAAAGTGTCCTGGTATTGCTGGGATAGCTGGATGGTATTGCATAGCCAGATGCCTTTCTCCACCAGACTGGCCAGCACAGCCAACTGCACACCCGCTGGCTGGCTGTTCCAGCACTTTACTGTCTTTGGGGGGCTGCACACATTCAGAGAGGAAAGAAATTGCGTTCAGCATCTCCCTTGCACGTCAGAGAAAGCAGCAGCTGCAGAGCTGTGCACGCCAAGTGCAGGACGTGGCTTCTCCTGCACCACAGTGAACATCAGTCTCTTCAACCAAGTCATTACTCCGGTCCTTGGAGAAGCTGTTCATGTGTATATCCACATCCTTAGCCCGCTGACATAGCCAAGGATAGCTCGACACCTCGGACAGCAGGGTTAGATGTGACTTCACAGGAGCTGCTGACCCTTTACATCACCCAAAACAAACATCAGGATGTGCTGGAAGGAGCACAGTACATTTAACTAAATTCAGAAAAAACTCTGAGTCCCTGTCCTAGTTTCAGCACTCGTTTGCTGTACTTCTCTCTGGTACATCTGATACAATCTGTGCCTTTGTATTAAAGTATCCTCTGTTATCTTTTAGCCCACCTGTACAGCTTGGGGGATGAGATTTGTGAAGTACTGAAGCACCAGATCATATCAACCACTAGCACTTCCTCAGAAGCACTGTTCAACAAGGGACTAGGAAAGACTCGAGACCTTTTTAATCCCACTTCCATAGCAATCAGGAGCATTAAAGCAAAATAATGTTGGGTCAGGGACTCTTTTCTCTTTTTTTAATCTTACCTCAATTTCAGAGGAATACTATTTCAGAGGTAGCTGGTAACATCGAGGAATGATTCCCTGCCCAGTAACAGTGGCTTGGAACTAGGTGATCTTTTAGGTACCTTCCAACTCAAACCCTTCTACAGGATTACATAATTGCTCTCTTATGCAGCTTGACTATCTGTCAGAATTTGGTTACAGCAACTTCATACAGATATGGGTATATTTGTATCTCTGTTTCTTCCCTTTTGTGCCACTCTAGACAGAAACCTGCCTTGAACATGAGGTGGAAATTAATTGCCCATGAAGGAATCACAGAGTAGCAAAGCATGGTAGACCTGCACAGGGGCTTTTGATACTGAGCCTAGAGCATATTTGGGACTGAAAATAAATTTCACTCATCTTGAGCCTTCAACACCAGTACAGAAGCTGGCAACTCCAACATCTCCTGACCATTAACAGGGAAGGCAGAGGGTGATGGTTACATCTATCTTTGCTGTTACACCTAAGGCAGCCTCATTTATCCAGAACTAACATACCTGACTGTTTGCTTGCTCAAGGCTGACCAATCAGTTAGGAAGACATATGGCAGCACTAGATGAGCCCTTTCCATCTTCACCATGGTAAAAAAGATCAAGCTACCCACAATGGAGATAACCACAAAAGACAGTGAAGAAAAAATAGCAAATTCCATAATATCATATTGAAGGAACATAGCTCAAGTTGCAGTATAGGTCACCTCCATACTGATCTGTGGGTTTGGAAAATAGCTCCTTTAAAAAATGAATTAAACAAAGCAGGGGGGAGGAAGAGGTTGTGTACAGCAGAGAGACCCTTGTACCCAGACAAATTTAGTCACCTTACTTTAAATCTGCAGGCCAGCTCCTGATTTAACCTGGAGTTTCACATGTCACTACAAAACTCTGGAAATGTCGCCTTTGCAGATATGCCAAACATACAAACTGCTTTCAGTGAAGTCAGTATTTTTCCACATCTACTATTGTAACTCTGCCGGCAGGCTGAGAGTAGCAAATCTTCCCTTATCTCCCTCCTCTCTAAGAGCATCTCTCTGTTTAAGTACCAGCTAACTTAGATCATACACGATCCCCCTTGGAAAGTGGACAAAGAGGGGGGTGTCAGCAACAAACCACAGAAGGAGGTGGACTGTTATGCACAAGGGAAGTAGCAGGGAGAAAGAGGTGACTAATGAACAGAAGGGGGTGCATAAAATCCTACTTGGATTGACTCTCTGGAGAACAGCTGTTTCCTTGTAAACATCTTGCTAGCTGTCCAAACAAGAAGTTCAGACACAGTACAAGAAAGGAGAGCACCCGGGTAGAAGCATTGAAGGCATAGGCTCATTCACTACCCTGCCAATTGCTCCAAGTGGCAGAATTCAAAAGCCAGGGAAACATTAGCTATACATTTAACCCTGCATGTGCAGTGTTGTAGCAAACAGCCTGAAGAAATACCTTTGTCCATCTGTGAAGTCCTTCTTCCTTTTCCCCCCACTATTTCTGACACAACAGCAGAGCAAATTACTTGACAAAGGAAAAGAGGAAATATCCTCATCAGAGTGAGGAGAAACAGCCACAGAGCTAAGAAATGAAAACACTGAACATGGCAGCCCAGAAGGCCTTGAAAAGTTCTACCACTGCCCTGGCATCAGTAACTTGGAAGAAGAGGGAGTTACACCAGAAGAAGTAAAAAGAGTCTTTTTATTAGCCCTCAGCACAAAACAGGCTACACTGGCAGAAGGACTTCTATGCCAGTACAACTGTGTCCACACAGGACACTTGCCAGCACTGCAAGGTAGCTGTGGAGAGGGGAAGGAACACCAGCACAACCATGCCAGTAAACATTCCTAAGGCAGGCTGGTCACAGAGGACAACTACCTGCACTACACAACAGCAAGCAGAGACGTGCACCACCTTTATCTGTTCCTTGATGTTTAAGGGGATCAAACACATATGTGCCCAGTCACAAACCTGTCCTATAAACTCTGTCCCCAAAATGCCACATAACTGTTACAACACTACAATAAGATTACATGCATCTCTCCAGGAAAGGAGGGGTCACTGCAAGGAAGGCGATAGGATAGTGGGACACAGTAAGTGACAATAAGGGAACCCTACATCCTGAGCCTATAGTCCAGTTTTCTACACTTTCATGGCCACCTCTGGCTAACCTGTCTTGACTTTTATACATTCTAGTCAATACAAACTGCACATATCCTAGGAAATTAAATACCCTCTTTCTACTAAACAACCCACAGCAGCATGAAAAAGGTAAGCACAATGACACTCTCATAGTCAGAATTGACAACAAGGAATTCCACATTTTAGAAATAGTCCACAAGTTCACAGAAAAGACCTGGTGCAGTCAGATTTATTTTACCTTTTTATTTCTTTAGGGCCGTTTTGTTGTAGGCATGCACAAACAGCCAGAAAAAAGACACGCTAGCAAGGGCTGCTCAAGAATAAACATTCAGTCATTACAAGAAAAGAAGAGTGCAAGTTGTGCTAATCAAAATCCCTCTGAGCCTAAAGGAAGGCAGCTGGCTTGTTGCATCAAAGTCCAAACCAATCAGGGACTCCACCTCGTCTGGGGTCACCTTCCTGCTTCTGCTTCTCTTTCTCCATATATTTATCCCTGAAGTCATCGAAAGAGCGAGTTTCTGCGTCTTGTTCTTTCTCTGGAAATAGGTTGGGAAACTGAAAAGTTTGTCCTTGGCCCTAAAGAGAAAACACATGGTCAGAGAGACATTCCAGACTTTCTGCAGTAGCTATGATCTTAGGGTGAAAGACCACCCTGAATTTTCAGCTAGTGCAGAATGGTACCTCGTGACCTCCCAAAATCTCTTTCCACCAGTGTCCCCAACACATATGTATGTCCCTTCTCCTTAAAAGCTAACTTTCAGCCTCTCCTCCTCTGCATGCTACTTAAGATACTGACTTTTTTTTTTTTAACAGATAAATTATCAGGAGATGGGCATCTCTTCGAAGACTTTAAATCAGCTCAGAGATGTTGTGTGAGTCATACAGTAAAAGCAAGATGAGCAAAAAAGTGATTTTGTTAAAGTAACAAAACCAGGGAAATACACCGTGGAGCAGGCATTCATTATGTTAACACTCAGGATATGAGTAGTGGTTGTAGTTGTTTAGATCTCAGCTAAGGATAAGAGAGAGCAGTCCTAGCAGCTGTTATTGTAGGGTGTAATGTGGGAATACAGAATAACAGATAGCAGAGCTCTCTTATCAACAGACATAAAGACTATGGTGTAAAACAATTACAGTGGGAACAATCTGTCTAATATATCACTAATGAGATTAAAGTGATTACATCTGTATCAGTCATTCTGCCTAACAGACAAGTCATTTTAGTGAAACATCATCATCAGATCTATGTCTCCCACTTGGAAAATAAACATTTGCTTGGTCTCTGGTTTTTATCTAACAGCAGGAAACCATTTTTCTGTGGAAATGTAGTATCCTATTAACATTACCTACTTATTTTTAGTGGTGTTTGCTCTAAGCACAACTTCATTAAACTCAACAATATCAGCCCTTCCATTCTGTATGGGACCTTGCATAATAGAACTTGCAACTGGTCACCCATAACGCTAAAATTACTCCCCAAAAACACTTACAAACATTACCATACATTAACGTTTTTGGCAGCATCTTACATACAAAAACCTCAAGAAAAGCATTTAACTGCTTCAGATGAAAACAGGTAAGTTTGACTTTTTTTCAGATCAGCCAGTCTTTAAATTTATATTAAGTAAATATAACCCAACAAGAGGCGCAGTTATGAAATGGTTCCACAAAAGGACATGAAAGGAGCCTTCCCCAGCATACCCACACTGCATTTTGGGATCAGAAATATGACATAAATAAATCCAACAGAACCATTACCACACCCCTGACCCAGATGAATGTCTGCTATGTTTTATTTAATCACATACAGTCAACCTGGCAAATAACAGGTGTGAAAAAATCTAAACCTCATATGCTTTGGAGAGAAAAGAGCATGACTTATCCCAGATGAGATTATCCAGACTGGAATCTACAAAATACCAACTCTACCCAGCAATGCGCCGGTTGTTTTTGTAGTGCATACTTCTTGGGGGTTTCCTAAGATCCTGACCATACTACAAAAATAACAAGGGAGCTGCTGTGTACATTGCTTTTTCCTTGATTCTAGCCTGGATAAGCTCAACTGGAACATATCAGGGTTTTCCTTTCCATTGGTGTGCACTCTGGGGTTTCAGCTCTTTTGTATGTTTAAATTACCAACAGGTACCCTCATAATAGCAGTCCTGTGACAGCTAAAGCACAGTCTTATTTCATGGCACAGAAACTGGCCTTACCAGGCTCCTTGAGCAACCCCAAAGTTGCAGCCTACTGAAACTCTTCCTGTAGTAGGATCAGCAACAAGCACCCTCGAGGCCAAGCACTGCCCAGGATTTTAGCACACTGAAGCATTTGAAAGGAATTTGCTAATATTACAAAAAATTGCGGTGTTTTAACTGCACTGTGGGCAGGTGACTCAGCCCTGCAATACCTACAGAACAGACAGGGCCCATATTGAAGACCTGTCTGCCTTGGAGGGGAAGCCATTTTAGTTAAACAAGTCAGAAAACAACTCAGGCTGACATGGTAGGCACACCACCTCCACTGAAAATCTGAGAACTATTTATATTGGTAACAGTGTAGTAAGGGACCGTTCGTGTTATGCAGCTCTTTCCTTCTGGTATGCTTCCAGGACCAATGCATTTCCCTTATTGCAGAAGGAAGGAAAGCTGTCCCTAAAGCATACTAACAACATCCACGGTAATTCACTAAATGTTGCAAAACAGTTATTATTTTTAAAAGAGGGAAGAAAACAAAAAAGATACACACAGAGGCTGTAGCAAAACCAGACAAACCTTTAAGCTGTTTATCAAAGTGCTCACAGTTCCCATTTCAAGGCTGGTGGAAGTCAAATATTGAGCTGAAAATGTCAATCTGTATCTGGAGTCTTTTAATAAATCACAATCAGCACAGACAAGTTGGCTCTTTCCAGCTCTTGTTTTGTGAAGAAATTCTGATTTTGGCTGGCAGCCAAACACAATTTGAAACAGCCAAGACATTACACCCTGAGAACTGAAGGTTGATAAATCTTAAGTAACAATACTCTGCAGTAATACTGCACTGTAAGACTCTGGAGTGATGAAAGCTGTATGAAAAATAGCTGTTGTGCATGCTCAGTAGCTAGTTTTCAGAAGAAGCCTGTATCTTGGGTATTTCAAAATTTCAAAAATACCAAAAGGCATCAACTTACATAAAGGATTGTGAGTCTGTCCAGGCATATTTACACTCAGTGCATCTTCCACATAATGCCAGAGGCTACTGAGGTTCAAGCTCATATGCCACCTCCTTAAAAAAAAGCCTACCAAAGGAACAGAAGGATTGTCACTCCTTTACACACTGCTGTTTTTCTTAAAAAGTTCTTTACAAAAGTTTTTCCTTCTATACAGCAACCATCTGACAACCATATGATAAATGCATCCTCAGAATGAAATCCTCACTGGAATAAAGCAACAATTTTTACCAAGTTCATCAGGGTTTATCTGGTTTACAAACTACTAGAACATGAAGTGCTGGCATATCCAGCCGGAAAGGAAGATTCTGGCTTACTTGAAAACCTTGCATTTGTTCACAGTTTTACCTTTTGCAAGGTATCTATCCATTTAATAGCTGAATTACTGAAATTATCATAAGCTGAAGTAACTTTTAAAAAGGCTAGAACTTGCTTCTGCTTTAGAACTTCTGCCAGCATAATTACCTTAGTTAGCAGAGGAAGGGGGAGAAGGTAACACCACCTTTCTACTCAACATCTGTGGCTAAAAGAAAATCCTGTATAAAAGACAGACACTGGAAAAAAAGTAATTTTGCTCACATAATTCAGTCTGTCATGGAACTGGGTGGTGCACTGACAGCAAAAGATCTTTTTTACCAATGTGAAGTGATCCCCTGATACTCTGGAATTTGTCAGGGTAAGCTCTACCACCATGTGTTCACCTCGCTCTCAAGTGAAACCTTACAATACTAATAAAAAAAGAACAAAAAGCCCCAAACAAAGCAAGTCAGAGAGACGGCATTGAACACTCCAAAAAATAAATGCAACGTGATGATTTTACACATTGTAGATCTCAGTTTGGGGTCTTCCCAGAGACCTTCCTTTTTCCTACAAATTCTAAGGTTATGCACAAGTGAGATGTGTGGTCCAGTGTTCAGATAACAGAAACAGGACCCATTAAACTTCTACCCCTGCACAGCTCTAATCCTCAATTCATAATTACCCAAAAGTAAAAGTGAATTATATACAATGTCTTATGAGGATTCATTTGTTAAATGCTAATAACATTCTTCAAGATAAAAAGTGACCTAAGCATCAAACATTTCTTTTCCCTTAAGATTTCAAGCCTTTGCCCTAAGAAAGGGTGAAAACACACTTTGTTCTTGGAGTCTGTCTAAAGAGTTATCACAGGAGTGGTACAAATTGCCTCCATTCATTTTAATGAGAGGTTAAGTGACTGTAATTAGGCCTATGGAGTCAAGTTCGGGCCTTTCCACTGCTGAGCCTCACATTAGAAAACTGCTGGAAGGATTATCCAGCACAAATTCACTTCTCTGACCTTTGAATCCCCTGAAAAGTTTAGAAATGATCAGCACAGATATTACTGTGCAGCAATGATGCAGCAAACACCTATCACGTAAACAACTCTAAGATCTTCTGGTTATTTGGATAATTGAAGCACTTACTACTGTCCTTCAGAATTAACAGAAAAGTGATGTTTATTGTATCATTAACTACAAAAATGTTGGACTCCCAAAAGCATGGGATTCAGTCCAGCAGCAGCAGCAAATGCAGCTAAGTTTAATAATCCAGTGCATTTGAACAATTCTCCTACTACTGCAGTGGTAACATCTGATGCTAAAACGTATGGCAAAACAGCACAGAAAGCAACTTCAAAAATCCACTCAAGAACAACACTGCATAAGGATCATCCAAGTTCCTCTGAATTCAAAAGAAAACTGCTGTCATATCTGACGTGCAAATAGGTTAATTACTGTGAATGTACAGGATATTCTAAACAGGGATTGTGAGGAGAAAGTATTTGCAAAAATGTTCCCACCGGCGCCATAATTCAAGCAGCTAAATAGGTGTTAGTCCTAACGCTGACAAGGTCAGACTCCTTTTTACAGCCATCTCCACTAGATTTCTCAAAACAGGTTTAATTAAAAATAGGTCTGGATTCCAGAGGCTTGTCTACAGTTGTGCTCCCACAGGTACTAACACCTGTTAAGCTAAACCAGTGAGAACACTGAAGGAGGAGAAGGAGGGGATGTTGTTTTTTTTTAATTTCCCTGATGTTAATACAACTGCAAAGTTTCCCACTGGCTTTCTTTTCTTCTTTTCATTATAATAACTACAGCTGTATTGGAGTAAGGAGAAAGGCTGCTGTATTACATTTACTTCATCTAGTTTGCAAAGATAGAAAACTTGGGTTTAATTTAAAAAATTGAATGGTGTAGAAAAGTAGCATTTGATACACAGGGCCACAAGTCTCTAACTCAAACCTTTCTCACCACATTCCAGAAGGGGAAAAAAGACAAGCAGGCTATGGAATGGCAAGATATTGTTGATCCACAGCCTTCTACGATTTGAGGTATTTTTTTAGTGTGAAAATATTATGCTTGGACAGATCACGTATTTGTCCAGTTACCGCCTGAGAATAAAGTAAACAGCTCTGAATCTCCAAGAAATAGTATTTGGAAAAGAAAGGACAACAATTCTTACATGTGGAACAGCTGGGGCACTAGTCTGACACCTAAGGGCATGTTGACTATGACTTCATACACCTTCCACCTTTGAGACACTTGCAGTAAGTCAATGGATGTGTGTGTTGCACTGGGACACATAAGGTGATGCTTTATGAAGCAGGGAAACATAATTGTTCATAAGAATAAATTTCATTCAGGTAAACTGCACCACAGCTGCAAAGTCACACTGGAAAGAGCAATAGTTCCACCTAGTGGGCAACAGAAAGATCAACCCAAGACTTTCCAAAAACACAGCCATATTTTTCCAGTCATAAGCAGTTTTAACTTGAAACTGGATTAATGAGAGAAAACACAGCTGGTAAAAATGGTGGGAAAGCCCAGCTAGTCTGACTCATGGCAGATGCAAACTAATTCTCATTAAAATAAAGATTTTACAGTGGTTACCAAAGACTTTCCTAAATTAGGCAGATATTAACAATGGACTGCATGGGGCCTCTAATGGCCTGATCACACCATGAATGAGAACGAAGGCAAACCCTTTAGATCCAGAAATGACACTGGGTTTCTGGCTTCACCCACTGTTTCAAGCTGGTGTGAACATAGAGCTGGGAGGTTGTTGTCTGAGACATCAGAGCTGATGATGAAAAGCAACAAACAAAAGTAAAAAGAGAAAGGGGGAGGAATAAAGAAACCTAAATGTTACTGGAATTAACAGACCACAACAATAGGGAAAAAAATAGACCAAAGAGACCAGGAATGAGGTGAGGAAAAAACACAGAGACCAAGCTTCACTGGCAAGAGTTTAGCAAATGGTCAGGATTCCCTCCCTTGACATGAAAACCACCACCAAAACACGGTCTCCCGACCCTGTTCATGGAAGAGATGGAAAACATGGCATTCCTTAAGAACTAATTATGGTAACTACAGTATAAGGCAATAAGAGACTCTTGCTGTCTCATGTACTAAGAGACCTCAGCCACAGTGCAACAGGGCTCCATGCATTGCCCAGAAGACAAACTGGGAGGCTGGAGGAACAACCAAACTACTCCTGTGCACCTGCCTCCAATACCAAGCTAGTTTAGGTAAATCTCCACACCTGGGCTGACCAACCCTTAAGGTTATAGCAACTATTCTAGGTTTAGAGGCTGAATGTGAAAAAAATGCACAAAGGCACAGCCTTAAACGTCTTGCTCCAACAGAGCAGCAGCATTCTGCTTCCCACACCTTCTCCCTGAGTATCTATGGGTTGCAGACTACCTCCTTCTCACTTCAGCAGACATAGGACAAAAGACTGCATTACAGTGAAATAAAATTTGAGAACTGACTACAGCTCCCTAGGGACCCATGTCTGCTTCAGTCTTGGGAAACAAGTTTCTAAAAGCAAGGAAGTCACTAGCAGGAGGCTGCGGCAATGGAAAGTGCCTGCAACCACCTACTAAAAGTAACAACACTCAGAGAAAGCAACTTGTGAGATACAACATCATCAATCCAAGCATTCACTTCCTAATTGTACAGTCCTGCCCTCCAGCAAACAAAAACCTAGCACAGATAATCCAGGAGGGAAAATTTGCTCACCAAAGCAGAGACTCTTCCTTGAAAAAGGAATGCACATTTTAGCCATAGTAATGAAAAATCCTCACAGAAATGAGGTTGCCTTTAACTTCAGCTGAGTAAATCAAAGTTACTGCTCATCTAAATACAACTCTGTTACTTTTTAGCAACATTGCACTTTATTCTATTCTTTTAAATTAGGTAAGGGCTGTCTAGAAAAATACTCAGTCCTCACTTTTCTTTCTACTCCCCTTCCCAGAAGGGGCTTAGAAAAAAACTTCTAAGCATATTTAACCTTTGAAATATTAAAAAACATATTTCCCATTGTTTGTGCCTCTTGAGTTTGACCCCAAGTCCATATGAAATTTTAAACAGTCCTTAAGATCACAGAGTGTTCACCCAACACTGAATCCTTGTCCCAAGACAGAGTAACAGTGATGTTGTGTTGCCAACTGCAATTTTGAGCTTATGGTTTTACAACCATAAATACCATCCCTTTAATGTCATTTTGGTATGTGAAGGGGTTTTCTGTCACTGGTTGCACTTCTTTTTTGCATAAAGACAGGTAATCCCAAGAGAAGTTTAAACTATAATATGGTCCTGCTATGAAAGCAATTTACAAGAACATGAAGCTCCTTTTCCACTGGGCAACCAATGTATGTTTCAGAGCCCAGTTCAGCCACAAAGCATGCTTGTTTAGACATGACTAAAGGCTCTCCAAGGAATAAGCCTTAGTCTTGTCTGAAATTCAAAGACCTTTAATAAGAAGTTCCCTGCCCTCACAATATATTCTTTCACTTACTGGACATTTCAGCAATCAACCACACAAGTCGTGAACCTTCCAGCACACAGAGTGCAGGGTCAGCATGAAACTCTCTGTCAAAGCAGCACCCTGTGACATCAGTCCACAACCTACAGACAGACCTCAAACCAACACGGCACTTAAAAAATAACCATGTGTTTGAATTTGATCTTTAGACCAAGTCATTTAAATTCCTTTACATTCTGGAATGTGCTAAAGAAACTGTCTCTATTAGAGGATTGGCAGAAATATTCAGCCAACCAGGACAACTCATTGGCCATTACTTTCAGCTTGACTGGTTAACTGGAGTGTCTTCCTCCTTCCTCACAAGCATCCATGTTAACTCACCAGCTGTACATAGGCGACCTTGTAATCTGGCTTCTTCACTCTCTGATTCCTGTGATTCCTCTTGTTGTTTGCACCTGCAGAAATGAACAGAATCCTGCCTTTTACCTCCCATGACTTCTGAGTTCTCCAAAGCAAGGCCAAGCTGAAGGAGGGGTTTGGCTATCTCTGATTTATTGTTAAGAGGAATACTCTTCCTTCACTACCGGCACAGCACCACAAATATTAAAGTGTTCTGAAACTGGTGGACGCTGCTTTCCTCATTTACAAGCAGGGAACCAAGGCATCACCAGCCTGCTGCCATTGTGCCTTCACACACCAAGCCTGCAAAGAAGCAAGGAGAAGAGTCTCCCAAGTAGACACCAGGGGTGGTGAACTGCCCTCCCAACATCCACTTCAGGAAGACAAGGAGAAAATGACCACTAAATAGCTTTAAACTTGACAATTTTTACTGTTCAGCTGATGAGCTGGATCTACTGTTCATACACCAGGATATTATATTCCACATCCAAACAAACTAAAGCTCCTCAACCTCCTCCAACTATGCTGGTCACAGCTGAAGTGGGAAGTACAACTTACCCTCTTCATGTTATGCAGACATTAAAAATTATTATTATATCCCAGATTATTAGGCATTCTAACCCTCTTTTATCCCTGACTACATACCATCCCCTAAAATTAGCAGTGACAGACAAAATGGTTATAAGGACAAGCATGACTATTTCTCAGTGCTGTTTAGAACTACATGTGTTTGGTATTTATGACTTAGTTTAATTCTGGTTTTCACATAAGCATATTACAGATGATACTTCCAGGTTTTTTCTTCCTTTGTAAGTTAAGAGTTTTACAACCTTATTTTGAAGCTTTTTCTTTTATCCTCAATTTTTAACTAGTACAGGTCTTTTTTCCTATTCCTTTTAAAATCATCATTAATCTTACCATTATAAACAGACAATTCCTTTCACAGTCACTACATGAAAAATAAAAAACCCAGCCATCGAAGATGTCCTAACCAAGTCACTCTCCACTCCACAATTACACTGCCTGGTAATCAAAAATGTAAATTAACATTAAAAAAAGAAAAATACTCCTGATTGCATCCAAACTGCAGTCAGAGAAGCTCTGAAGCAGGAAGCATTCATATGTGAAGGTGACATTATCTAAATTCACCTTATTTCAGTTAGAGATGAGTCCCTCTGCCTCCAAGTCAGAGTTCAGCATAAATTAAACTAGGAACATTTCTAACATTTCTTCTTTTTCTCTTAGGTTGTTTTTTTTTTTGTTGGGTTTTTGGTGGGCATTTGAGTGGTTTTTTGTTGTTGTTGTTGTTTCTAGTGGTTGGATAGGAGAGAAATACCACGAATGGCAACATTCAAGTCTGTAACAGAATTCTGTTAACAACAGGTGATAAAAACCTGAAAGTTTGTCAGGATGTTTTTCTGACCCTATCTACTGGTTCAACAGAATATTCTTCTTTCCTCTACAAACTTTGCCTTTTGTTAGACCATAACACCTCCTGTGTGTGCATGCAAGCTAATCTCAGCTCATTTTTGAAATGAAGCCTACAGCTGAATTTAAGTTTAATTACTACTTGTATTAAAACACATGAAGCTGTTCCTTCTGAAGGGAGATACCCACTGGTCTTCAACGAGAAACAGTAACAACTACAAAAGCACAAGCTAGATAACTGTTGGGATGATTAGCCTTTTTTAATTCAGATTTTTCTTTTTAGAGTGAAACTCACATCATAATTACAGCATTCAAATATGAAGTGGTGTGTGTTCATTTGAAGGGATGAAAAAAACAACTATGGAGACATCACCAGCTAAGCACCTGGAACCACTGCAACCAAAATCTGCTGAAATGTGACAGACCTTTTGAAAGGTAAAAGTCTACTCTGGCTGTGCAGGGATGCTGTATCCATCCCCTTGCATTACTCATCTGCACTTACCATACTGTATCCTGGTCCTCACAGCAGCTACTGGCACATTGTATATTTTTTCAAGGTAATTCCTGATATCCAATTTTGTCATTCTAGGCAATGAGAAAAGATTTTGGGGAAAGAAAGAAAAAAAAAAGGTAAATATTTAAACAAAATAAACTAGACACTGGTTGATACTGAGGAATAAATATGTCTTCTTCCTTAAACCAAGACAGATTTACGACATGAAAGTGTAAACTCAGCCTAGACCACACACTGCTACAGCACTTTATGATCCATAAACTGAAACAATTGTCAAATACTTTATCCTCTGTAGCCTCAACATTCAAAACGCCAGGTATATTCTGTGTTCAGCAGGCTTTCTCACTGCCCAACTTGAGACACCTTTCTTTATTCTGAGTAGGAGCTGCTGATCTTACCAGAACCTGCCACGGTCTTATGGGCTTTATTACGTGTCAGCAAACTGGTCAGGCTGAAAGAGTCCTGACAAGTAACTGGATCCCACCTTGCTTACTCTGGATCAAATTCATAAGCACTTCCTTCTTCCCAAGCCCGTCCCTGGGAAGGCTGAGCCTCGCTAACACTCGGGGAGAGGAGCCAGGCAAAGCTCGTCATTAAATCAGTGCCCTCGCCGCTCTCTGCAAGGTCTGTCCGATGCAGAAGCCCCGTCCCTTCCCTGGCGCAGCCCAGGAGCCCAGCTGCCGTGCCCGCACTCACTCCATGGAGACGCGGAACTGCACGGTGTCCTCGGGCTGGGGCACGCCGGGCCGTACCGCCAGCATGAAGAAGTTGGGACGGAAGATCCGCAGCTGCGGGCCGCCCCTCTGGAACAGCGGGTACCTGCGGGGACACGCCGCCGCTCACTGACCGGCTGGCCCCCACCCCACCCCACCCCGCTGCCCCGACCGAGTCCCACCGGCCCCGCACCGCACACCATGCCACCATCCCGCCCCGCTCGGCTCACACGGCCCGCCTCGCGCCCGCCGCCATGGCCGAGCCCCCCGGAAATGGTGGCACTAGAGCGGCTCCGGGAGGTGGGCGGTGGCGCCCCCTGCTGGCTTGGAGGTCCCGAGCAGCCGCGCAGCGCTGTGCCCAGCCCGGGTCTCCGTAGTGAGGGAAAGACAAGGAACAGCAACCAGAGAGGGTCCAGCGGAACGTCACGGAGATGAGGAGGGGTCTGCAGCATCCCTCTTAAGAGGAGAGACTGCGGGAGCTGGGCCTGTTTAGTCTGGAGAAGACTCGGAGGGGATCTCATTATTGCGTACAAGTATCTCCAGGAGGATGGTGCCAGACTCTTCTCAGTGCTGCCCAGCGACAGGACAAGGAGCAATGGCCATAAACTAAAACAGAAGAAGTTCCACCTCAAGAAGAGGAAGAACATATTTACACTGAGAGTGGCAGAGCACTGGAACAGGCTGGCCAAGGGAGAATGTAGAATCTCACTCCCTGGAGATACTGAAACCCACCTGGACACATTCCAGTGTCACCTGCTCTGGGTGACACTGCCTTAGCATGAGGGTTGGACTGAACAGCCTCCAGAGGTCCCTTCCAACCCTGACAACTCTGTGATTATGTGAAAATCTTGTCTCTGTGGGACGCTGCAGTGCTGCCTTTGCTGGGGTCCTGTCCTGACTCTCTCCTGTCCCCCACACTGGTGAGACCCCAGCAGAACAGACACAGGGCTGGTGGGTCGGGTCCAGAGGAGATGCTGGAAGGGCTGGGACACCTCCCTTGTGAGGACAGGCAGAGCTGGGGTTGTGCAGCCAGGAAAAGGGAAGGCTCCTGGAGACCTGATTGGGACCTTTCAGTATGTAAGGGGGCTTACAAGAAAGGCAGAGACTTTTTACCAAGGTATCCTGTGTCAGGACAAGGGGTAACTGTTTCAAACTGAGTGAGAGCAGGCTTAGATTAGATCTTGGGATGAAATTCTTTACTGGGAGGGTGATGAGGCACTGGAACAGGTTGCTCAGAGAGGCTGTGAATGCCCCACCCCTGGCAGTGTTCAAGTCCAGGCTGGATGGGGTTATGAGGAACCTGGTCTAATGAGAGGTGTTCCTACCCATGGCAGGGGAGCTGGAGCTATATGATCTTTCAGGCCTCTTCACACCTAAACCACTCCTGACTCCATAACACCTCAGCATATGCCAACAGAGAGCCAGAGTGGACACACAGGCATCAGAAACAGAAGTTTGGAAACATGGGAGAGACTCTGATGGACTTCCCTCCACCAGGGCAGTTCAAGGGCTGGCAAAGACGAGAGGCCCTACAGAACAGCTCACACCTCGAATTTAGTAACAGCCACTTGTGTTTTGACATCTACAATGAATTAACCAAGTAATTCACACTTCAGTAATGGACTTTAATATTGTATGCAGGCTAACAGCCTCAATAAATATTTTAATGTGATATTTGAATGAATCATTCTCTATTGCACTTGTCTGCATTTAATAAAAGCTAGGTGTTGAAAACTACCACTTCTGGAGATTTGTTCCTTTATTCCCAATTCTTTGATTCACTTCATCACTCGAACTTTGAAGTCAATTTCAACTACATTTGGCAGCCAGATTATGAGTTCCCTGAGAACAGTCAGCTCTTGGTATCTGCCTGTATGAGGGCTTAAAACAGGCTCCCAATCCTGAGTCTTTGCTGATCATACTGAGCCTATTCCCCCATGTAGAGACAGATCAAAGGATGTTAAGTAAGGGTTTGGACCAACTCCCAAATCCTTGGAAAATGGGAAGGCATTAAATAAAATACAAAACACCATTCCAGAGGGCTGTCATTGGAGTAGGTACTGGTTGTGCTTTATTTACAAAATCCAGAGATTTGTACACAGCAATCTACAGGACAGCATAGGGCTGGTATCAGGAGGATAAGGGACATGCTCAGCAGGAATTGAAGATGCCAGCAAGGAGTCATCCCAGTTCCACAGGGAACCTGCTTCCCCTTGCCTGAGGAAGCCACCAGACCCCTCCAGAAAGAAAAGCAGCAGCAACAGCCAATGCAGGCTGATGTGATTTTTGTTATCATTGAGGCATGAGAACACAAGTGATGGGTGAAGGAGGGAAGAGGAGACCAGCAGGGGTTCAGCACACCACTAAACGCCATCCTGCCTGGTTCTTTACTTCCAGCGCCCACCAACCTTGCCCTTGGCTCCTGCCTTCTTGCTGCTACAATGCAAAAGGAAAGAAAACATGTCAGCATGATGGAAGCAGTGGGGCTGTGGCCACTCTGCATTTCTGACTCTTAGATTAGGTTTCAGCTGCTTTCACTTCTCACATGTTGGGCACACCTGCCATTGACCACATCCTGAGAAAAATATTGTGGATATTGTGGAAAAAGATTCTTCCTGGGGCTCTTAGTGTGAAAGGCAGGATATGCATGCCTGAAAGAGATGGACCCTTCCAGACTCCTGGATTATCAGGGTAGAAATCTAAGTGGTTTCCAAACTAAGTGACAGGTCTATGCAGCCACAGACTTGATATTTTCTGAATACAAATCTGCTGTGCTCTGGATTTTAGGAGTTAGAGCTCTATCTAGAGAAATTTGCTCAGTATGAAAGAGCTCTGATCAAATTCCTCAGATGCTCCATTTGGTAGTGGAGGCAAAAAGCTGAACACTAATTTAAACACAGCTAAGAAGTGCTTTGCTCTAGCAAAGGCAGAGTGGCTATTTCTATCATGAGAGCAAGAGCCTCCAAAACAATCCAAACAACTTTTCAGGCCTGCTCTCATATCAGTATCCTTGTCTTGCTCATGGTGTGTGGGGAGCGAGGAGCTACACTCCCCACTCAAAGCACCTGAGGCAAACTCTCTTCAAGAGTTCTTGCACACAGAAGGGCAATCCTACATGCAAGCCACTTACCTTCTGCCTGAGAAGCCTGAACTCACAATGGGGCTAGGCAGGAAGTTAGTTGAGTTAGGTTCTGCACTAGTTCCCATTAGCAGTACCTTGGTTTTTGGGGCTCAGCACACCCCCAAACCCTTCCATCTCACACACACAGTGATGAGGCTGCTTCTTGAACCAAAGCACATGCAAGGTGGGGCAGCTCTTTGACATGGCAGAGTGTGGGGTTGGGGACCAAGCACAGGGTAGTGGGGCCTTGTTGTCAACAGAGGCCTTTCTTCAGGACCACTCCAGGGAGAAGAAAAACATGGGGACATCACAATTGGGGAGATTTTTATTATGCTGCCCCATGGATTGGTTCAAGAACACCAGCCATATTTACAGAAGGATGTAGCACAGTGACAGAGACACACACATAGTGGATACTTTACCTTTGACCAAGATAGGCTTGGTCTATTTGAAAAAATTGATGGTTTACTTAAAAGAGAGCATGAACTTTCTGCTTATCTTAAATTAAGCTCTATGTCCCTTTTGCCAGCCTTTCTGAAGGTCCAAAACCTAGTGTAGGAAGTGCATAGCTCCTCAAACAAAGACAGAGTCCTTTTATGTCCACAAGCACCTGTGGTGTTTGATGTTCCACCTAACATTTACAGTGTGCTTAAGGAGATTTAATAAAGTCTGAAGCAAAAGACTCATTTGATCCTTGTATAACACACTGGCAGGCACTCCTTTGGAATGCTAGTGTCTAGTGTGGATAGAAATTTAAGCACACAGAAATCTCATTAGCTCTGGGCTTCTCAGTGCAACCTTTCCAAATGATGCCCTGAGAGAGCATCGTGTCTTTTGGGGGAACAAGCAGGCAGTGGCCTGTTGTGGGTGGTGTGGAAGCACCCTGCTAGAGCAGGAACACCCAGACAAACCATGGCATCCTTCTGCAGCTGCACATTCTGCTGAGGTTTATCAGCCTACAGCTCTGTACAGAAAATACCACGGGAAGGTCAAGCCTTATGTTTGGCATTACAGGCAACCAAACCCTCAGTATTACATTCCTTTGATAAGTCAGGGTGTCTTGGGGAAGTGGGAAGGCAGTAACTGGTCACTCCTGCCATCCAAAGATATCACCAAAGACCACTGCTCCATTCCTGGCATGACTTTGCTAAAAAGATAGAGATGCACAGAGAAGAGCAAACCCACCACTGGAGAGCTGTCCTCCCTTCCTGCCCTGCAGTCACTTCTCTGGGAGTGTTAGTTTTCTGCATGTTCTAACCCCCAAGCTGTGTCTACCCCTGGTATCTCATAAATCTATTAAAAATACCTAGAATAAAGATATTAGACTCAAAATGGAATAGCCTTGTGGTGAAAGAAAGTGGGAGAGAGATGATGAGCGAAAAGAACTCACAGCAGTAATCCCATTATGTTAGTCTTGTTACACACCATTCTTCATAATCTTAGCAACCACTTGTTTATCCTTCATAAACAATGGTTGTATTCCCTCAAGTATTCAAAGCACCTCATTCAGGTGTTTGAAAAACCCAACAATAAGCAGAGGAAATTTGTGAAGGTGTGGTGTGAAGAAACATGATTTTTTTTTTCTTGTTAGGTGTTACGTTCACTTCAGTTTCCCCTTCATTTTCTCTGTGTGAGGCAGGATGGGAGTGGCCCTTCCATCTCTAGCCTCATTTCATTGCAACAAGAAAATGTCAGTGATGAGGCTGAAGTGGCACATTTGAACACTGAGATATCCCCAAGCCAGGAGCTAGGAAGGGGATGTAAATACTTACTGCTTCTGGGCCTGATCAATCCGGTTTCTGAGGGTGACAATCTGCAAACAACATACAGGACCACAGTTTTTAGAGACAAAGAAACCTTGTTCCCTCAAGGAGAGAATTTTACCTGCTGAAGTGCTCAAAACAGGTGCCTGTAGTAGGAATTAATACTTCCTTTGAAATAAATGCTCACCCATGGTTGAAGGACAGAAATGTTACTTCTTGGCAATAAATCTGCAAACCACCTTCACATGTCAAGGGACAGAAGAGCTAGAATTTTATAAGCCTTACTAGAAGTGTTTCTGCATATTGAAAGTAATCCCCTGTGAACTCACATGTCAAACTGAAGGCAGTTGAACTGGAATGAATGTCACCTTAGCCAACTGGAAAGCTCTTGGATGGCTCCATCACCTGTATGTTTCAATCTCACCTTCTCACTCCTCCCTTACTCCTTTACATCAGGTGTTTGTGTAAACCCAAAGATCTTCAGTGGTCTTTGGGTGGGGACCTCAAGAATGGAAGATGGGCATCACATTCTGCTGGAATACCTTTTGCTGGCTGGCAGAGCAGGAGGTGAGGAGCTTGCAGCACTCACCACTTTCCCAGCTGCTCATTTAATAAAAGAAGATGACCTGATGCATAGGAAACCAAACACCTACCTTGCACAGGATAAACACCTTATAGCCTGACTTAGAACTCAGTTTGGTCTGTAGGCCTGGACTCATTACTGAAATCCTGGCACTCATGTACTGGAAAAGCCTACAAAACACTAGGGTGTGATAGACAGCCCTCTTTTGCCCCCTCATCTTCTCATTTGTAACTGAGTCAGAGTTCAACTTAGTTTTCCTGAACTGAAGAAATGCCCTTGCCAAGAGGTATGCTTTGATTTTGGCACAATTCAAAATTCTGCACTGGCTCTGCCAGTCCAAGAACTGATGACCCAAACTTTGAATGCACTTGACATTCCTAGCGTGCAAAAAAAGAAAAACAGAAGTCATACATTCCAGTTGTCCCAAGAACTGGTTATTCCTGGCTCACGTCTTTCCATGGCAAACAGAAAAAATATGAGAGACTGAAATGTTACCAGGAACAGGACAACACAAGCAAGGAAAGATCAACAGATCACTTGCTTTTGTACTTACTTGTGGAAGTTTTAGTATTTGTCACAGCAGTTTAAATTGCTGTTTTCCAACCAAGTATTTTCCCCAAGTGTTGAGGAGAACCAGTTGTCTTCAGTTTGACCCAAGCACTTAAGACTTACCTTCAGTCATAACCTTATGACCATGACACTCACTCTTCAATGAAGCACTAAAGAGCACTAAACAGACACTAGAGCTAAAGAATGGCTCCACTTCTGTGTCCCACTTCCTTCCTTTTTCTCTCCCTTGCATCCTTGCTTGTGTCTCCTTCATTCTCTTTCCTATTTTCACTTACCTTTCTCCTCATTTTTTTCCTGCTGTCATCCTCCCTTTATTCAACCACTTTTCCTCTCCCACCTTAGCTATGCTCTTAGCTTCTGCTTTGCTCATTCTTTGTACTTTGTCTCCTTGCTTTTCACCTGCAGGCACCCACCTCTTTGTTTATGCAGAGGTCTCATTACCATAGCATGTACCCCTCCCTGGCACTGCCTTACTTCCTGTTTTTCCCACTTGACCTATTATCCTTAAGTTATCCCTGTCCAATATTTTGGATCTAGATAACCATGTGCCACAAGATGGAGAAGCTTTCCAAACCCCATACATATATATTCTCTATATACTGTAGTCCAAGCTATCACACATGTATCCCTAAGCTTCTGCATGTACCCCGGGTGCATTAGGGTGGTGCCCCCATGCACACAATACCTGGTTTTGGATAGAGAGCTTTGGATAGGGAATTATTTTAGGATGCTCTCAGTAGACAGCATGCTCAGTTCTTTAACCAAATCCCTGTTGCCATCTTGACTCTTTTCCTAAATTACCAATTTTTATGTTTTCAAAGAATGGAAAGGGAGAGAAAAAGGAAGTGAATGGAGAGACACAAGACCCATTTTTCTCTTTTCTCTCTGCACTTGGAGCCAAGTGCCAGCTCCCATCTGGCGCCTGGCTCTGACCATGCGGCAGGCTCATGCATTTGGTAGCCTTTGCTGCTGCTGTTACACAGGCAAGTTCATTGTACTTACAACTTGGAAAGCTCCTGCAGCCTGCAACGCATTGTTAAAATCTAAGAGAGATTGAGATAGTTACATTGGTGTTGCTCACTGCCTGTCAGCATGTGTCTGTATGATTGGGAATTAAAAGGAGAAATGAGACAGAGAGAAATCCATTGGATTTCTCAGCCACTGAAACCTCGTGTGGGTGAGTGCTGCCCTATCCAGTGACTGTGTGAAGGAAATGTGTCCACTTTCTGTTACCATATGACACTTCAGTCAGATGCTCCTGTCTGGAGACAGTTTTCAGTGACTCCAGAGACCTCTGTCCACAGGTAATCTGTCTGGGATGGAATAAACTTACAACATTCAAGTTTGAAATCAAAGATGGATCTAAAAAAATTACTTTGCAATGGAGTTGTGTGAACTGAGAGTTACTGTATTTTCAGGCCACAGCTACCTATAGATAAACAAGAATGAACAGTGTTTCAGGAGAGGGCAAGGTGTCCATTTTCCATTGGGATTGCCTTTCCATGGGGCACTGAAAACCTTAGAAGTGACCTATTCAATTTTGGCCTTAAATGTGAAATCCAGTTCAAGTATGTATGTTAGGGGAATGCATTTCCAATCATTTTGCTGCATAAATATTCCAAAGGGTCACTGGAGACCCAAATAATGTCACAACGTGACTTTTGCTAGAGGAATCAGAGAGATTTTTACATTTTGGACCCAGTGCCATTAGCAAAATGGCCTCTCAACTCACCTCATATTTTTTCCTCTTGATCTGCTCTGTGAAGTCATACTTTTCAGTCTCCAGTTGATATAACCAGTCCCACAGCTCCTTAGCTTTGTCCCTGTATGTTTATGGGGAGAGGAAGATGGAAGAAACACATGACATCAGATATTTTTCATGGTTTTCCCATCACTAATAATGAATTTTATTTAATGCCATTCACACATCTTCCTGTAAAACCCTCTCTGTTCTGTTAAAGCTACTTATCATTTTCAAGGTCACGTTTTTCTTGCCTTCTCACCTTCAAATCTTTTAGACTTGCAGTCTTGCATGTGTCATACATTAACATAATTTCTCTAATTTTCCCCCTAACTGTTAATGAAAGATAAGACTGCAGTGGAATTAGACATGAAAGAAGAACTCTGAAGGTCACCCAGATAAGCAGAGCAGTTGCCATTGTGCAATCTCATCTGTGTCAAGGCTGAGGTGAGCCAACCTCATCTTTCAATCATGTAAATGTGTAAACTCCATCATGTGCAGTCCAGACTATCATCTGCTGACTGCTCTGCACCAGAGATCATAGCTCCCAAACCTCTGGCCTTCATGGAGGTCCTATTCATACCTCAGCAGCATTAACTCTTCCCTTGGAACGCTACAGATACCAGTCTGTAGGCTTGCTCAGCTAATCCCAGAGCTAGTCCTGTAAGCAACTAATCCTGATTAGCAGGAGAGGCTAACAGAGCTATGCCAGGAGCCCAGCTAGAGGGCTACCAAACCATTTCAACACTTCCCTGCATTCCCATTTCTCCTCCATTCTCCAGGTTAAGCAAGGGCACAACTTAAATGTGTCCCATGATGAATTTCAAGAAAGGCCCCCTCCTCTACCTCATTTTATCACCAGAGAAGACTCCAGGACAGTAAGACCAAATATCAATGGATTACATTCCATAAATTAGAATAAATATGTTACCTCAGCTTGTCTTCATTAAGGTGGTCAATGTTCAGGGGCTTGCGCCTCTCTGCCAGGACCTTCTTCTTCGTCTCTCTAGCTGTTTGCTTCTTTCCTCTCTTCTGGTCAGCCTATTTTCAGAATATAAATTAACATCAGACTGCAGAAATTAAGCCTGAATTAAACAATTTCAGCACTGGGCCGCCTTCTCAACTTCTGATGAAGACTGTTCCCAGTCAATTTAATGGTTTAATGTTTTCATATTTCTTTCATCAATCCACGATTTTTACCTTAGCCAGATAACTGCTGTATGTTGCACCCATAGAAGACAGAGCCTTCTTCTTCTTCAGATCATCCTCAGCTTTTCTCTTGGCATCTTCTTCCTCTCTCCGTGCCTTTTCCTCCTGTGGAGTGCAACACACAAAACCAGTTACTCTAGGAAAGATTCCCAGTGTCCCCAGCAGCCAGTGTCAATGCAGGGAATGTGAGCAGACAATTACATGGAGGAGAATGTGCAACTCCTGCTTTCTGCTCTTGCTTTAAGAGAGTGGTCATTTCATCTCTGGACTGGGGCAGGCAGAACCTGTAGTTTTTTTGTCTTCAAAGATTTCTGCAGTTTGATGCAGAGACAAGGGGAGGGAAGCAAAGACACTCACCGCAAGCCTTGCCTGACGCTCCTTCTCCTTCTCAGCCCGAATTCTCTGCTGCTCTGCTCTTTCAGCTCTGCGCTTCTCCTGCAGGGAGCAGGGCAGAGGCATTGGATCATCATTATCATCATCATCATCATCACCTGCCTCCACTGTCACACCCCACTAGCAAGAGCTTTGCTTCACTGAGTGTGAGCCACCTTCTCTCTTTCTAGAGCATGTAGAAGGGTCTCTTGTACAATTCTCAGATATAAAACAAGGGGCCAAGAGAGGGGACAGATGGGAGAGAAGCCATTTGATGATGAATTGAGCAGTCACTTCTGTACATGAGAACACAGCTTTCTGTCAAAGTCTGACAGCGGTTTCAGCTTCTCATCTACGGATGATCTCTCAATCTAGTACAGGGAAATGGAGTACAAGGACTCACAATCCTCTCCTTGAGGGCAACCAGCTCTTCCTCTTCCTTTCTTCTGGCTTCAAAGTGGCTGTCAATCAAGGCCTGCAGTTCAATCAGGTCTTTGTTCTGCCTTTTCTTTTGGATGTCCTGGAAAAGCAGGAAAATGCATTAAGTCCATATTGCTCTAATATTATGTCCTGGACATTCCCAGCACCCTGCATACACAGAGAAACAAAAGTAGAAAGTGTCTGTAGATTTCCATGGAAATCTGTGGATTAACTTAAATGGCTGCTGGTGCAGTCAGACACTCATTCGTGCAACAGTCAGGAGCCCAGAAGTGTAAAGAATCCAAATCTCCCATTTCCCTGCACCATATTTTATCCCTGGCTTTGCTTACACAGCTATCTTTGCATATACTCAACTGCCTTCTCTTGGCTTTATAATACAAATCTTATGTAGAAAATATTCCTGCATTTTGGGCAAAGCAAATATTCCTGTGGAGGTTTTCAATACCAGAATTTCTTAATTTTTCTAGCAACGTGTTTGGATCTCTACTTATTATTGTAATTTTAGCCAGTGTTTCTCAGCAACAGATGAGAGCCTGCAACTCTCAAGCTATTTGCAACAATGGGACAGAGGATCTGAGATTCCCTAAAACACTTACTTTCTCCTCCTTATAATGGCTTCAAAAATTCAAGGAGATAAACAAAAAAAGAAATGGATGACTTTAGCTTAGTCACATAATCAATGAATGCATTCAGACAGTTTCAGGGAGCAGAGAATAGCCTTTTGCTGAAATCAAATGGCAAATCAACCATACTTTTGTCTTTGCCTTTACCCTCAGCAATATCCAGTACAGGAGGAATTATGTGGGTTTGCACTCATGTCTATTATCAGGTACAAAGGACAAATACAGCTAGTCTCAGGAATACTTACATCAAAATCTACTTTCTCCCCCTCTGGTATTTTAGGAGCAGTTAGTCTGCAGAGAGTCAAAAACAAAATAAAAAGAAAAGAAAATAAAAAGAAAGGATTTTCGTCTTAAAGAATATGCAGCTTTTTAGATAGCCCATCCTGCCCTGCCCTGAGGAACCACACCGACAAGGAGGAATGTTGGTGGAGATAAGGAGGGGTGAAAGAGCACAACAGTGGAA